>JAODAL010068254.1:0-16894 GCA_025379985.1 Phyllomedusa bahiana
TTTGTTATGAGCACCTTGCATTAAAGTAATCACAATTTTGTACCACAGTAAATTTGAAAGTCCAAAAAAAACCTTTTTTATCCAAAACTTTTCAGATAGTTTTTTTCACTTTGCCATCATTTGTTACAGACTTTTTGGGCTTAAAATTTGAATCAAAATTTTGTATACCACATGAATTGGGATAGGTCAAAATACCTTTTATTACCCAAAATACATTCAATACGTTTTTTTACTTTGGGCCCACTTTTTCAATCAACTTGCATTAAATTTTTAATACCAATTTTTAGTCCCACGGTAAATTATAGTGCAAAAATACCTTTTTATCCAATACTTTTCAATACGTGTTTTTTCACTTTGGCGCGGGCCAGCTTTGTTGATAATCACTTTCATTATTTTTTGAATCCACAATTTTTTTTTTATTTAGGGATTTGAGAATAGCTGTGATTTGCGTCTTTAATAAGATTTTCCAAAACCCCCCCCATACCTTCCAAATTTTTTATTTCGAACTGACAAAATTCGTGAAAGGACAAAGAGGGGGGGGGACAGGAGGTAGAGTACAAAAAAGTCTTTTTTCCAGCTGGCACAACAGCATCCAGGATCTCATTGCAGGACCTCACCCTTTCACGGGGGTCAGGCCCGGGAATCTCAGTAACGAACAGCGCCCCAATTTTTCCTTCATGGTTAAAAACCTCATCCACAGTTTTACCTCCTCGTCCCCCAGTCAGGGCCAAAAATTTCCATCACATCACCACACCGCCCCAAAAGCACCCAAATGTTAACTCGTGTACCACCACTTGATAATCCATTTTCAAAAACCTCTTTGATACAAAATGCTTTGGGGGTCAGAAGGCATGTTAAAAATCAAGAGGCCAAAGAGGGTATTTCTCTGCTCGACCCCAGTTCTGATGCCACAAAAGAGGAGAAAAGCCGTCAAAAGGCAAAAATCCCGGGGCGGGAACCCTTTTCATCCCTTTTTTTAGCCCGCACTCCGGACAAATGTCGCGACAATCACCCGGGTTTAATGATATGACGACATTTCGACCAACCTGGTCTTTTTAGCAAATTTTTCTTGGAGCCTTTTATCACGGACAAGGGGAAAAATGGGGGTGTCATACGGCCCCTCAAAAAAAGGAAGGGCGTCCCAAAGTCCGCTGATATATTCCCACCACGGGCCACGCAAACCCCCGTCCTCCTTTCGCCCTAAAAAGTCCAGGCCTTCAACCTGGCCTTCTTTACAAGCCTCCCTTTTCCCCCCGATTCATAGCCCCTTTGCCTAAACATATTTAAGGGAAGAACTTTGGTGGTTAACCACCACCAACAGTCAGTCCAAGCAGCGAATGCATTTGAAATGGAGGGGAAAATTGGCCAAAAAAGGCCAACCGACGCCGGGGGCCCCAACCCCTTTCCCCAAAACCCCCTGTCTCCGCCTCCCCCCTCCCCCCACCAAGCTTTTCCCCAGCTCCCAGTCTCCAAGTCTTCAATCACCCCCTTCAAAATCCACCGCGCCCAGTACCACAGCACCACCAAAACCCCCACCCCTTCTCCTTCCCCATTTGACACCTGCACCCTAAAACCCAGTCCCAAAACCCCGCCTTCTGTCTTCCCCGGGTTTTAGCAGAAAAACAATTTAACCCCAAAACCCCCCCAAAGCCAAAAGCCTGAATTTTCGGGATTGGGCCCCTTTTGGCCTTAAAAAGTTTCCCCCTTTCCCTTTTGGGACACAGAAGGGGTTTCCCCCACTCATGGGCCCCCGCCTGCCCCCCAATACCAGAAGCCGAGCCAAAAACATTTCTTTGCCCAAAATGCCGCCCTCGGGCCCCGGGCCCGCCACGGTCCCCCAAAAAATTTTAACCTTTTTCCCCATCTGGGCCGGAAAAGGCCCCTCTGAAAACCCCCAACCAAAATGGCTTTTAACACCCAAGGCCGGGTATAAACTCCCGTGAAAAGCTCACTGGTGGCCCGGGTTGGAAAGTCTCTTGGGGTGACGTTCTCTCAGGCTGGGCCCCACCTCTTCAAAACCGCAGGGAAAGGTCAGGGTTTTTTTCCCCCCAAGGGCCTCTGGTGGCATCAGTCCCAAAAAACCAAAGGGCCCCCTGAAAATTTAAACTGTCTTGGGAAAACCGTCCACACCCCAGTCAGGGCGTGGACGGGTCTTTCCCCAACGAGACCCCACGCTGGGGGTGCCAAAAAAACCTTTGCCAGGGAAGGTGGGATCGAAAAACCGGGGAAAACTGCTTGGGCCCCCCTTAAAATTAGGGTGGAGCACATCCCCTTCCGGCACATTCATGAACCTTGTCGTCCAGAAATTTCAAAAGACTAAAAAATTTTGGGCTCCTCCCGAGGAAGGCTCGAATCCAAATTCGCACTTCCCCTCGCACCCTGCTTCGGCCCGCCGGGTGCTTCAGCTCAGCTCGGCCTCCCCTCAACCGGGCCAAATTTTTTGACGTGGCAAAAACGCTGGGAAATTTCCCCCCTCCACCTTTTCCCCCACTTTTGGCCCCAGCGCAATGCCATTTTTCCAGTACGAAGTACCATTGGGCCGAAAAACAGCGGTGCGGGCCCCCGGGTGTTTAGCCCCCGAGAGTGGGGGCAGTTGAAGAGCTCTGCAAACCCTCCCCTTTCCATTTTTAAAAGCCAACCCAAAAATTTATGCGGACAATGCCCTTGTCAAACATAGCATTGGGGTTTATTTCTGGGAACAAAACGTTGGGCCCCTGAAACAACAGGTCCCCCCCACGATGGAAGGAGACAGAACAAAAAGATGCGACACACCTTTTTTTTTCCGCAAATCCACAAGGCCCACATTTCACAATTTTATCGGTCTTTATTAGGCTTTGGGTTTGGGGGCCAAAACTGTGCAAGGGCGCAAACAGCTCCCCAGGGGGGCATCATCTCAGGCAATCAGGGGTGGTAAGCTGTGCCGGAGGCCCCGCCGAAGGGGGAGGAAAGGGGGGTTTTCCCAGAAAACCGACGTTACCACGCCCCCCGCCTTGGGAAAAAGGGGTTTGGGGCGAATTTGAGGCGGAGGGGGAAGATGAGGAAAATCAGTTTGCTATTTCCCCCCCCCAAGGCGGAAATCAAGGCCCCCATCTCTCACATGATTTTTTATGCTCCCCTTTCCCCAACAGATCCTCATTTAAGGGCCCTCAAAATGAAAAAACAGTTACTGGGTGGGGCCCCCCCTCCTGGGTCCCTGAAACAAAACAAAACCAGCACTTTTCCTTTCCCCCCACCCAAAAAAAAAAAAGAGATTAAAATGCAGGAAATGGAACCTTGCTGATTGATCAACTGGAGACATCGTTGCTTTTGCTTCAAAGTTCCCCAAAAGTCACTGGAAAAACAACCCCCCGTGGGCCCCAGAGAGTGGCCAAGGGATCCGTAGGCAGCAGCACAGCAAGGCAAATTTGGGAAAGCCTAATTTGGGGACCCTGGCAACTTTTTTTCCCCCTCACCAATCAACCAAAAGCAGGGACAAACATCCAACACACAAGACCAGCTTAAATCATGGTGGGACGAAAAATCAAACTCAACAAACCCTTTATTTTTATGGTTCCGGACCCAAAGAAATGTTGGGGGTTTCCCAAAATGGACGAATGGCCCCACTGGGTCGCCACGCCTTTAAAAGGGTTTTGGGCCTGCCCAAACAGCCACATTAAAATCTAGCGGGACCTCAGCACAGCTGAAGGAGTCATTACAGACAAACCATCCCTTTCCACAAAAAAAGTGGGTCTTTACTTTTACAAGATGAATCAGGCATGGGCTCATATGTTGGCTCCAAATTTCCGAGGTCACCGATTTGCTGCCTTTTACTTCACATTTCCCCTTTTAAACAGAAAAGGTTTCCCTTGAAAAAAGTTTTTTAAAAAGATAAATTTTTCACTTTCAATTTTTAAATTTTCTTTTCCCCCAACTTTTATTTTTCTGGTTTTGCAGTGGGGGGAAACTTAAAAAACAGCAAATTTTATGACAAAAAAAACCCTATTCCATTTTTCACCTTTTTCTTTTAAAAAATTTTTGCAATTTTCAATGGTTTTTTAGGTCATTTGCTGTGAGTTCAACTATATTTTTTTTGGTCCATTGGAACAGAAATGTGGGGTTTTAAAAAGGCATTTCCCCCCTCCCAATTTTAATAGTGGCGAGAAGTCAATTTAAAATTTTTTGGGGTCAAATTTTGCTGTAGATCCCCAATAATCATGGCCTTTTGGGAAAGGAAAATGTGGGGTTTTTAAATGGATTTCTCCCTCACAAATTTTTTTTAAGGGGTGAAAGTCATATTTTTCAAATTTTTTTTTGGGGCAAAAGTTGGGGATACAGCAAAAAATCATGGTTTCCTTTGGGGAAAGAAAATTTTTTGGGTTCTAAGTGGGGATTTTTTTCCCTCACAATTTTTAACATGCCTAAAAGTCCCTTTTTATAATTTTTTTTGGGTCATCCCCTTTGAAATCACAATACTACAGGTCCTATTTTTAAAAAAAAAAATTTTTTCCCTAACAGACAATTTTTTCTTCACAATTTTCCAAGTGGCTCAAGGGGCATGCTTTGAATTTTTGGGGCATTTTGCTTTGAAATCAGCCCATAAAATACAGGTCCTAGGGGAAAAAGATTTTTTCTAACAGACATTTGTTCTTCCAATTGTCCAAATTGGGGTCAAAGGGGCCCTGCTTTTTAAATTTTTGGGGGGGATTTTCTTTGAAAAAGCAGCTATACTTCAGTCCAATTAAAAAAAAAAAAATGTTGTTTCAAAAAGACATTTGTTTTTCAAAAATTTGGGCCCCAAATTTGGGTCAAGGTTTATGCTTTGAATTTTTGGGGGCATTTTTCTTTGAAATGCAACTATACTACAGGTCCTATTATAAAAAAAATGTTTTTCTAACAGACATTTGTTCTTCAAAATTTGTCCAAAGGGGCTCAAGGTCATGCTTTGAATTTTTTGGGGGCATTTTGCTTTGAAATGCAGCTATACTACGGGTCCTTTTATACAAAAATGTTGTTTCTAACAGACATTTGTTTCTTCACAATTGTCAAACTGGCTCAAGGTGATGGTGCTGTCAAAACAGAATGGGTAGGACACAGTTAATGGACACATATTGCAAAATACTTGTTTTTGCAAGATCTTTAACATAGCTATCAATCCCTGTATTGAACAACCCTTTTAATACAATTAAAAAAAAGAAACAAAGACAGGGTTGGGATTCCATCCTATTTTAAAAATGTGTTTTCTAGAATTAAAGTACTAAAAACTTGCATGTACAAAATAGCTGGTAAAAAAATTCCTCTGAATTGAACAAGGAGGTACAGGAAAACTTGACCAGATGTAGTTATTCAGAGGACATGGAGTATGGAGCACGGCAGAGAACAAAGTACAGAGACAATTTCCTCCGCACATTGAGTAAAATGAAAAAAGAATGCCAAGAAAAAGGGCACCTGGGTGGAAACAGGAGCTTTAAAACCACAGTATTTCCAAGTGAAGCTAAATTGGTCCGCACTTATAGGGAGGGGAAAAGCGCTACCCAGGACATTGGACAGTATATTTCCATGAAACTAAAAGGGTTTGTTTGAAAAAACTCCTATTCCGGCACTTTTTAATCTGTGGGTCAGACAGGTTTAATGGTCTTTCCCTGCGGTACAGGACAGATATAGTTAATGTCCAGTTTCAACTAAAATGGGGGTTCAAGATCCCTTTTCCTGGCACTTTTTAATTGGGGGTCAAACAGGTTTTAATGGTCATACTGCGGTCCAGGACAGGTATAGTCAATGTCCAGTTCAACAAAAATTGGGGGTTTGAAAGACTCCTTTTTCCCGGCACTTTTTAATCTGGGTCAGACAGGTTTAATGGTCATTCTGCGGTACAGGACACATATATCAATGTCCATGAAACTAAAATGGTGTTGAAAGACTCCTTTTCCCGGCACTTTTGAATCTGGGGTCATGCAGGTTTGGGCTCATGCTGTGGACCCAGGACATGTATAGTCAATGTCCAGTTCAGCTAAAATGGTGGTTGAAAGACTCCTTTATCCGCACTTTTTAAATCTGGGGGTCATGCGGGTTTGGGCTCATGCTGCATTCCAGGACAGGGATATTCAATGTCCAGTTTCAAGTAAAATGATGGTTCAAATCATACTGCCTTCCGGCACTTTTTAATTTTGTGGTGATGCAGGTTTAAGGGTCATGCTGTGGTACAAGGCAGTGATAGTGAATGGTGTGTGATTTTTTTTCTGTGGCTTTTAAAAACCTAAGTGTTTGCCTAAGATGTAGCACGTATCCATTTGACTGTTGTGGATGTTAATTCCAGCTTCCAGCCCTGTTTGGGTGTAAGAATGAAGGTGTTGTTGCTTCTCCCATAGACTTTAATGGTCATCGCTCATAATCTACTATCGACTATCGACTATCTTGTCGATGATGGTCGACTATCGACCATCGACCGATGTCGATGGCCAATGTAATCGCTCAACACTACCTTTGACACCTATACTGAAAGGTGGAAGTGCTGTCCACTCAGCTACATTGTAGCTTCTCAAAGATCTTTATCTAAACAGACCTTTGTTTGATTAGAATGAGCACAGTGTGGGGAAAGGCATGGTGATATCAAGCCTGCTGGGTCAGATGATATGCAGTTCAAAAAAATCATGCATGCCCCCTTTTGAACACACTGGAAGCTGAAGAAGGACAATCCAGGCATGAAATGCCTTCATGATAAAACCCCTTTAAATGTTTTGTAGAGGAGGAGGTTACTGAAGGTGTAGATTTATGGTTCATCCTGCAGAACACTGAAGAAACTCTAGTTAATGTTAAAAATCTTTAAAGTAGAGTTCTGACAGTAGAAGATGCTTATTAGTCTGTCTGAGTATGATGTGAAATAGAAAATAAGAATAATACCTCCTGGATGCTATTATTCTGTCAACATAGTGGTCCCGATGATCCCGGCTGTAGCTGAGAATGATTATCCTTCACATGAAAGGTACATAGGTTATATATCACTCTGCTGTTGAATGTGTGCCATTTTATGTTTTCTCAACAGAGCAGACCACCACTGGCAGTAGTCCTATCTATCGAATGTAAGTGCTGCCTGAACAGGTGAAATTTAAAACTCAACAACCTTTAATCTAGGCAAAAATTTTATACAAAATCTGTTGCTAGAAATTACCGAGGTAAGCTAAAAAGAATGAGTGCGTGTATTTTTGTAGAATGTTTAACAGGATGTGATTAATCTTCTGTATAGACCTGTCAATCAGCCATCAATTAGCAGCTTTCCAAGGACAACAAGACCCACTTGACACATGGCTTAGTGCTTGTCAACAGCAGTCACTGAAGAACAGTTTTAGAACTGATTAAGCTTTCTGTGTTTCATTAACTGCTAATTCAAAAATGATTTTACTTTTCTTTTAACTCTCTGGGCTAATGAAATTGCTAAGGGATCACTTGTGGTTTCTGTGTTATGCAAACTAGAAGCAAAGACTCATGAAATCTCAGCTACTGAAAACTGTACACTATGCCAAAGCTAAGATGAAATATATCAAGAAAGAATAAAGCAACATCTTCTTATCCAACAGATATTGAGAGTTTTTAGATAATTACCATGGTGCTCATACACACCATAACAGGATCATAAAAAATATTAAATCAATAAAATCATGTTTATTTCTTTATTTTCGTTAGCCAAGTATCAATAGTATGGGTGCAACGAAAATAAAGAAATAAACATGATTTTATTGATTTAATATTTTTTTTCGTTACCCCCATATTATCATTAGTTTTATATACACATCGGTACAACTTCTGTAGTGTTATAATTTGATTTCGGCCATGTACATTTTTATTTCAGATTGCATTAGAAAACCCATAGGAGCGTCGCTCGCTCTCCCATTTGGTCCAAATAATGGCGCTCTGTTAACTTAGCCAATCACAGAGGGCGCTCAGAATATCTTTTCCCCATAGAACTCTATGAGAAAGTAGCTCGCGCTCTGATTGGCTAAGCTGGACGAGCCCCCGCCGCTTCAACCAATCAGCTCGTTTCTGCATTTTTACTGTATTTTGAACTGTCCCGCCTTTGAATATGATTGGTCAATTTTTCTCAATAGGATATAATTGGACATTGTCGCTCCTATTCTGATTGGCTGGTTTATGTCGACCAATGAGAATAGCTTAAACAATTTGAATTACTGTATTTCCCGGCAATTCTCTCTATTGCAATTCCCTATGTAGCGCCGGTCTCAGCGACAAACGCATTTGTCGGGATTTTAACTGCTTTATTTATAAAGAAGGGTTCTGCTCTTTATCTGATAATGTTTTACATTTAATAAAAATATTTTTTTTATTAATACTTCATGCCGCACGGCGCTGAGCGCCGAGATTTCAGAGCGCCCATCTCTCCATAGACTATAATGGGAGAAGTAGCTCGCTCTCTGATTGGCTCGAATAGCCAAGCCCCCGCTAGCTCAGCCTATCAGTTTTTTTTCTGTCTTTTTACTGTATTTTGAATTATCCCGCCGTGGATTCTGATTGGTCTAAACTTCTCCATAGACTAGAATGGGTCTTTGTCGCTCCTATTCTGATTGGTCAATAATTCTCCATAGGTTTTAATGGGTCTTTGTTGCTCCTATTCTGATTGGCTGAGCTAGCCGAGCTCCCGCTAGCTCAGCCAATCAGCTCTTTTCAGCATTTTTTCAGTATTTTGAACTGTCCCGCCGTGGATTCTGATTGATCTAAACTTCCCCATTGGTTTTAATGATTCACTGTCGCTCCTATTCTGATTGGCCGGTTTATGCCGACCAATCAGAATAGCTTTCTGAATTTGAATTACTGTATTTCCCGGCAATTTCCAATATCCTAATTCTTGAATTAGGATATTGGAAAGTGATTACGTTTTATGTATTTTTTATTTTTTAGGTTTCAGCTCTTTTCCTGAGAATGTTGAACGCCTTTATAAAGGCGATTTTTGATTCATACTCCGCACCGACATCTGGAATGATTTCTCGCTGTTCCAGCCTGTCTCGCATCGGAACTGTTTTTCGGCGCAGTCCCGCACGGCGCCTAAGTCCCGCACTGCGCCCATGTCCCCGCACTGTGCCCCACACACACTGGCGAGGCGCAGGGAACTTTTGCCCGCATGTACGAGCGCACCGCCTCGGACGGCGAATCTTAGGCGCAGCGCCGCACTGCGCCTCGGTCCCCGCACTGCGCCCCACACACTGGCCAGGCGCGGCGGACTTTTCCCCGCATGTATGACCACACTACCTCCGGTGCCGAATTATAGGCGCAGTGCGGCGCTGCGCCTCAGTCCCGCACTGCGCCTAACACACAGGCGAGGCGCGGCGGACTTTACATGCTATGTATGAGCGCGCCCCGGCCCCGACATAAATCAGGCGCAGATTCCGCCGGGAAACTGGCGGAAAGGTGCGCCCCGACCCGGCGAGATTCATACATGTCGCCCTAAGTTTAGTAGTACATTATTTTAAATATATGTGACTTAGAATAGGAGACCATACGTGTGACTGGGGCCTAAGAAGGAGAAAAGGTCCTGAAATTGTGTGAGGATATTGTATTCTGATGTTTTGGATGAGTCCTGGAAAAAAAAAAACCTCAGAAGTATGATCATCCATAGAGTTGTGTAGAGAGCACCTGGTAACTCCAAATGGTCCAACTACTGTCCTCTGCCTACAGTTACATGGAGGAAAACTAAATAACCATCAATCAGCAGGTACAAAGAAACCATGTGATGGAGGGATGAAGGAGAAACAGACTGAGTGAATTTTTATATGTTGCCTTAATGACTTTAAAATAAAAAGCCATTTTGTGATGACTCCTACAATCCTTTAGCTTATTGATTGATCAGTGTAAATTAATCTCCTATAGAAATGTTATGTGGCATGGTGTTAGTAAGACAATTTATAGTATATCATGAAAAGAGGTTGAAGAGTTTTTTTCCCATTGAAGCCTTGGAATATTTTAAGAAGGTACCTTAGATACAAAAGTAGATCATGCTGGCCTGGAGATACTCTGAAACTGTCTGTCAAGGCTGGACTGGGACCAAAAAACAACCCTTTTATAAAAACCCAACCAACCCACAAACAATATCACCTGCTCCCCTCCAAAGTGAATACAAATGGTGACATAGATTGCATCCAGTAGCAAATTTTGCATTTCTTATTCACACACCTTTGTGCCCCATTCTCAATAATAGTGCCCCTCTCTTTTTCTGCTTAATAATAGTACACTGTCTGTGCCCCCTCTGCTCTAATAGTGCCCTCTTACTGGCTCTGAAAGAGAAGAAAATACTTCAACTCACCTAACCCTGTTCACAGGAGTTCTTCATGGGGCTTTCACTTGCCCTGTCCTCTCATAGGTTGCCTATCAGAGGACAGCACAGACTAGGTGGAAACAGAGGTGGTGAGATACAGTGATGTCATTGTGTTGCCTATATCAGGCCACTAACATCTTTAATGCGCACATGGAGTATCAGATAGGCCAGATGGCCATTCAGGGCCTTCTATCTAAATTGATGATTCAGAGCATTGTAGAGTGATACAAATTGCCTAGGGGTCCCTCTAAATGCCCTGCTGACTATTTTACATTCATTTGTTTTGGGATTCAAATCTTCCTTATGAAACCCATAACAGAAGAGTGTGGAAACTCATGAAAAAATAGAATTGTGTCCAGGCATTGGGGTGTACACACATTGATGACCGCTTCATTGTAAACAATGCCCTCCAGAACCAGATGATGAATGCCACACAACTCCAGGCATGTTTAATGGAGATAAGAGGCACCCAAATGTAATGTCAGACCATTCTTACATCAGTGTGCTAGACAACTGGCAAGGGTACCTGACTGGTACCTGACTTGGCTGATGCATAGCGCTTTTCTTGATGTCTCCAGTATCTTTGGTTTCCATCATTTTTGCTAAGAGTTTTATCGACTTTCATTACTGAAGAGCACTGAGGACCACTGTACCTTTATCCAGCGTAGATGTTCCCTTGTCCAAGAAGAGGATACCTGTGCCTGGTGGTGTGGTCAGGTACCCTTGTTGGTTGTCTAGCACGCAGACCACATTGATGTAAAAGGTTATGTATAGTCTTACGTGACACTTGGTTGCCTCTTACTGCCTTAAAATGTGCCTGAAGTTGTGTGGAACTTATCATCCAGTTCCATAGGGCATTGTTTTCAATGAAGCGGTCATTAGAGATGGGCGAATTGATTCTAACGAAGTGGAATTAGTTTAGAATTTCGGGAAAACTTGGGTTTCGGAACATAGTCGAACTTTGGGGTATTGGGCGTGAAACGAAGTGTGATTTTGATTGATAAAAAGGCTGCTAGCACATTGGTGTTACATGGGGCAAAAGAACTCTGGGAGGAAGAAGGGCTAGCCTGCATGACATGTGCAGAGATGAAGCCAATCATGACTGGGGGGAAATTCTTTTGACGTCACCGCACTATAAAGCCCCCGGGCGCGAGGCTGCGAGCTCATACCGCTCTCACTGTACTGATTAGGGAAGGTGCTGCCGCGGCTCGTTGTGATAGCTGATACTAAAGAACTCATTTTTATACAGCGATTTTTGTGGGGTGTCTCAGCTTGTCTCAACACTGCTTTCCTTAACGTTCTATTTCTGATTTTGTGGGTTTTTGTAACTGAAGTCCAGTGTACGTCCAGTGCAGCTGATATACATTTTTATGCTATCTGCTCACAGCACATTGAAATATCCAAAGGTGATCTAAGCCCGTTCCTGTTGTATTCATTTTTAAAGAAACAGCGTTTTTACAATAAAATACCACTTCATTTTTGGCTGCTCAATTCCCTTTTGGCGCAATTAACATCCAGGGGGTTTAAATTAAGCGTTGTTCTGCTGCTGTGGTGACTAAAAGAAACCATTTATTTCACCGGCAAAAAATACATTTTTCCTGTAGCATAATTCACAAGTGAAGGTTAATTACAAGTTTTCCTCTTGTTATGTAGCGTAAAAAAACACGCCATCGTAACACGCTACAAAGCTCGTAGTTTTTGGTTGCTCAATTCTTTTGCGCAATTTACATCCAGGGTTAATTAAGCGTTGTTCTGCTGTTGGTGACTAAAATAAACCGTCTTTTTCACCGCAAAAAAACATTTTTCCTGTAGCATAATTTACAAACGAAGGTTAATTACAAGTTTTCTTCTTGTTGTGTAGCGTAAAGAACACACCATTGTAACATGCTACAAAGCTCATAGTTTTTGGTTGCTCAAATCTTTTGCGCAATTTACATCCAGGGGTTAATTAAGCGTTGCTCTGCTGCTGTGGTGACTAAAAGAAACCATCTTTTTCACCGGCAAAAAATACATTTTTCCTGTAGCATAATTCACAAGCGAAGGTTAATTACAAGTTTTCCTCTTATTGTGTAGCGTTAAAAACACGCCATTGTAACACACTACAAAGCTCGTAGTTTTTGGTTGCTCAATTCTTTTGCACAATTTACATCCAGGGGTTAATTAAGCGTTGTTCTGCTGCTGTGGTGACTAAAATAAACCGTCTTTTTCACCGGCAAAAAATACATTTTTCCTGTAGCATAATTCACAAACGAAGGTTAATTACAAGTTTTCTTCTTGTTGTGTAGCGTAACAAACACACCATTGTAACATGCTACAAAGCTCATAGTTTTTGGTTGCTCAAATCTTTTGCGCAATTTACATCCAGGGGTTAATTAAGCGTTGTTCTGCTGCTGTGGTGACTAAAAGAAACCGTCTTTTTCACCGGCAAAAAATACATTTTTCCTGTAGCATAATTCACAAGCGAAGGTTAATTACAAGTTTTCCTCTTGTTGTGTAGCGTAAAAAACACGCCATTGTAACACGCTACAAAGCTCGTAGTTTTTGGTTGCTCAATTCTTTTGCACAATTTACATCCAGGGGTTAATTAAGCGTTGTTCTGCTGCTGTGGTGACTAAAATAAACCGTCTTTATCACCGGCAAAAAATACATTTTTCCTGTAGGTTAATTACAAGTTTTCCTCTTGTTGTGTAGCGTAAAAAACACGCCACTGTAACACGCTACAAAGTTCGTAGTTTTTGGTTGCTCATTTCTTTTGAACAATTTACATCCAAGGGTTAACTAAGTGTTTTTCTGCAGTTGTACTCAGTAAAAGAAACTTTGTTTTTCACCGCCACAGAAGAAATTCTGTAGCATAATTCATATCCGAAGGTTAATTAAGCCTGTTTGTGCTTTTATATTCAGTAAAAAACACAGAGTTTTTAAACGGCACATACAAGTAAATTTTTCCTGCCCATTTGTGGAGCGCAATTTATATCCAAGGGTTACCCAAGCTTCTTAGTGGGTTCATTTGGAGTCAAAAACAGGGTGTGTATTTATCATAGCACAGCAAGGGGACGTCGCAGCAGGGGTCACTCGGTGAGGCCACAACTGCTGCTGTCATCTAGCGGCCGTGTGCTGACTAGCAACCCAAGGGTTCTTGATTGGTTGACTAGGTCATCCATTTCTTCCCACATGACATCTGACAACCCCAGCCAAGAGTTGGGGGGAACGTCAGACACAACCCTAAGTTGGTAATGGCCCGGGATTGGATCAGCGGCCCTCACCTGTCCTCAACCCGCCTCTCTCCCATCCGGTTCCCTCAGCCAGTGATCTACTATGTGGTCTGGGCTCAGTGCCACTATATAGCGAGGGTGAACAATTTAAGGAAGGCAGTCAGCAGCTACTTGGCAGTGAAGAAATGGGGCCAATATCGCCTGCTTCTTGCAGTAGGCGGCAAAGTATAGATGTGGAGAGTGACATGGGAGGTCATGTTGTAAGGGGTCAGCCTCGGCATCCCAGGACCGGTGATGAGGACAGCAGTGCCGATGAAACACAAATAGATGATGATGTAGCCGACCGCACTTGGGAGCCGGGTGAGGCAAGGGCTTCATCATCGTCAGGAGAAGAGGGCGACAGCTTGCGCGACAGACAGCGGCACAGCCAGCAAGTGGGTTGTGTAGCCGTGAGTCAGCAGGATAGCAGCTGTGTGAGGGCTGGAGCCAAGCGGCCACGGGGTAAGAAACCCGCTTCGCAGGTCCAAGAAAGTAGCGACACAGGGGCTCAGCGAGGCAGCGGCGGTAGCAGTCATTCAGTGTGGAGCGTTGGCGGTAAAATCCGATACTCGGCGGTGTGGCAGTTCTTTGCTAAGACACCGGAGGAGCCGAATATGGGTATATGTAGAATCTGTGGGCAGAAAGTGAAGCGTGGCCAGGGAGCTAACGTTGGCACCACGGCCCTGCGTCAACACATGCAGCGTCACCATCCGGTGGCCTGGGAGAAACGTGGCTCAGATGTGGTGGTCCATCCTGCCGCCGCAGCAACAGCAGCAGCAGCAGCCAGTGGCACGCATGCCATTGCAGCCAGTCAAGGCTCCACCACCTCTGCAGAAGGGAGCTGTTTCTCTTTGACATCATCTCCCGGTCCAGATTCTCCTGCTCCTCGCTACTCATGGCGCCAGCAGTCGTTCAGCGAGGCGATTGCAAAGAGACAACAGTATGCGTCCAACCATCCTAAGGTGCAGAAGCTGACCATGCTCCTTTCCAAGTTGTTGGTACTGCAGTCCCTCCCTTTCCAAATGGTGGACTCTGCACCGTTCAGAGAACTAATGGCTTGTGCCGAGCCGAGATGGAGAGTTCCAAGCCGTAATTTCTTTTCCAAAAAGGCAGTACCAGCACTTCATAAATATGTAGAACAGAAGGTGGGCCAGTCCTTGAGCTTATCGGTTTGTTCCAAGGTGCATGGCAGCGTGGACGTCTGGAGCTGTAACTACGGTCAGGGTCAGTACATGTCCTTTACGGCCCACTGGGTGAATGTGCTTCCGGCCCAGGCACACCAACAACTTGGACAGGAGACGCCGCTTTCTCCTCCACGTTGTCAAACTGCGGCTCCTGCGCCAATGTCCGCCTCCTCCACCACCACCACCATCTCAGCCTCCACAAGTACTGCTCCATCATACCACATGTGTAGGACACAGCGGTGTCATGCAGTTCTACACCTGGCTTGCCTCGGCGAACAAAGTCACACAGGGGAGGAACTGCTCCACATCATGCAGCAAGAAATCGATGTGTGGCTTTCTCCGCACCAACTGCAAATCAGAACCATGGTGATGGACAATGGGAGTAACATGGTGTCCGCGCTGCACCGAGGAGGGATGGTCCATGCGCCCTGCATGGCGCACGTGTTCAATCTGGTTGTGAAAAGGTTCCTGAAGTCTTCCACCGATCTTCAGAACATTCTGAAAATGGCCAGGAAACTGTGCATGCACTTCATCCATTCCTACAAAGCCAGGAACACCCTCCTCAAGTTGCAGCGGCAGAACGGCCTCCCCCAACACACTCTGATATGAGATGTTTCCACACGTTGGAATTCCAGCCTGCACATGTTGGACCGACTGTATGAACAGAGAAAGGCCATTAACGATTTTTTTGATGATCCAGGCGGACAGGAGTACTCCCCTGTGTAACTTTGATGTCAGCCAGTGGCAGCTCATGCGTGACACCTGCCGTTTGTTGAGGCCATTCGAGGAGGCCACGTTATTTGTCAGTCGCCAGGACTACGGGATGAATAACGTCATTCCACTGCTTCATGTCCTGGAACAGATGTTGAAAAATCTGTCTGGGCAGGGGACTGGAGATGTGGCAACTACATCTCGCGGCCACATGAGTCCGGTGGGGACTGAAATGGAGGAGGAGAGGACATTGGAGCAGAAGCATTGTCTGGTGAAATGAGTGGATTTTACCCAGGGACAAAGGGGAGGAGGGGGCCCTTGGAGGAGGTAATGGAGATAGGAAGACGGGCAGATGACCCGCAGGTCGTGGCAGTTCGTGGAGATGGAGGCGGGACCCCCTTGGAGCACTTGGCAGAGGCCCCGTAGATATAAAATTTCCCTGGCTAGGGGAAAGTGAATAGTAGCATTGGCAGGGGTGACTTCTGCTTCACCCTATTGCCCTTGCTCCCGGGCCCAAAATGGGGCCTTTTTCCCACTATTAAAGGGGAGGACAAACTCAAATACTATGGGAAACCCTCCTTGTCGTTGGCGCTGCCTTGTCGGCATTGTCCCTTTTCTGAAGGTCTGCCCGGGGGGTTCTCAGCGTCACGTACTACTCCCGCAGCTGGGGGAAAGGGGGGGGGGGGGTGGGAGCGTACCGCTGCATCGCAGCAACTATCTGGGGTCACATTGGGGTTTCCCTTTACCCCCTAGTGAGGGGAAGTGCCGCAGCAGCAGCAGGGCCCGGGCAGACCTTGAACCAACCCCGGGGGTGGCCCACTTGGACGCATCTGCCACCCCTTTTTGAAGTCCGGTGGATACGGGGGAGCCCAAACGGGTGTGTGGCCGCAATTGCCGAGTTTGCAAGAAGCTGTCCTGCCCGGGGATAGTGTGGTTCAAGGGGGGTGTTTTAGGGCGGCGGGGGGGCCCTCGTACCAAAGGAGAACCCGCTTGTCCCCGGGAAATGTGGGAAACGACTGACCTTTGTCAAGAAGAATAGGGTGGTCGGCCAGGATTTCCCACACCAATGCCCCAGGGGTTCAGATACACCCATAACGCCCCACCCAACTTGAGAAATGGTCTGGGTTCAAAATACCTGCCTAGCCACTATTTTAAAGCTGTCACCCCCTGAGCACCATCGGGGACAGTTTTCCCTCGCCACCAAACCTCTTTACCAGGGGATGGTTTTTCCCCCACCCCCCACTCTGTCATTGTGCCACTTTATACCCCATCTGTGTGCGTTGCTGGTGCCGTGACACCCCACTGTGTCTTGTGCACCTCCCGACCTCATGCTGTTGTCCTGCCGCCCTCCCTCCCTCCTTGTTATTTTGTCACTCTGTGGTCTACTCCGTTTTTGCCACCCCCAGAAAAGCATTGTGCCATCTCTGACCTATCTGCTGCCACCGTCACCT
>JAODAL010068255.1:0-16893 GCA_025379985.1 Phyllomedusa bahiana
GAATTTTAATGAAGCGAAGCAACGTGTCAAACCCGTTGATCAATCACAAGGTCTCCATTTCCCGGGATTTTTTCTCTCTATTTGGGTGGGGGGAAGGAAAGTGCTAGTTTTTTTTTGGGATCGGGGATCCAGGAGGGTGGGCCAACCCCGTAACTGTTGTTCATTTTTTAGGGGCCCTTTAAAGCGAGGGTCATGTTGGAGGAAATGGAGCATCCCGCACCATGTGAGGGGATGGGGCCCTTTATTTTCCCCAAACCCTGGTCGAGGGGGACTACAAAACTGATCTTCCTATCTTCCCCCTCCGCCTCAAATTTCGCGCCAACCCTTTCCCAAAGGAAAGGGGCCCTCGTAACACGGTATCTAGGAATACCCCCCTCCTCCCCTCCCTGCCTCGGCCCAGCTTTAACACAGCCCTGACTTGCCTGAAAATATGCACCCGAGAGCTGATGCGCCACCCTTGCACTAGCTCTGGACCCCCAACCCCTGCCTAATGAAAACCGATGAAATTGTGAAACGTGGGGGCCCCGTGGGGTTTGACGGAGAGAAAGGTTTCCTTGGGCGCATTGGGTTTGTCTCCTCCCCCGTCGCTGGCGGGACCCGGGTTGTTTCCCGAGTGTCCAACATCGTTCCAGAACTAAGGGTCCCCCAAGGGTATGCTGACAAGGGCATTGTCCGCCCCTGCCTTTTTGGGGGCTTCTTCAAAAATGGCAAGGGGTGGGCAGAGCTCTTTCAACCCCGCCCCCATTTTCGGGGCTCCCAAAACCCCCCAGGTCCGCCGGCTGCTTGTTTTGGCCATTTTGTCCCTCCCTATGGTAATGGCATTTTCCCCGCTGCCCAAAGATGGAGCATGTGGAGGGTTTTAATTCCCCGTGTTTTTCCACTCAAAAAATGGACGGTTGAAGGGGGGGGGGCCCTGCTGACGCTCCAAGCAGCCAGGGGGATGGGAAACCCGGGGGCGAACGGCGGAAGTGCGAACTCAGAAATTCGGGACTTCCTCAACAGGCGTCCAGACCCGGGGAGCTTTTTTAGAAATTTCTGGACGGGCAAGGGGTTTATGGGCATGTGCCAAGGGAAAGGGGTGTGCTTTCCCCTACCGATCTTAAGGGGGGCCGCCCGATTTTTGCCCGTTATTGCATACCACCTTGCCTGGCACAAGGTTCTTTTCACCCCCCACGCTCGGTCTTGTTGCGGAGAGCCGGGCCACGCCCTGATCTGGGTGGAAAAGGGCTCCAAACAGATTAATTTCAAAACGGGGCCCGGTTTTTTCTGGACAGGGGATTTCCCCCGGGAAACCCTTTGGGGGGGAAAAAAACCCTTCACCATCCCTGCGGGGTTTTTAAAAAGGTGCGCCGAGCCTGAGACCCCGTCACCCCCAGGGACATCCCCCCAGCTCACCCAGTGACTGTTTGACAGAGATTTTAGCGGCCCTTTTGGCCCCCGCTTTCTATCCATGTGCGGTGGTTTAGATGGACTTTTTTCCGGGCCCCGATGCAGACAACGGCTTGAAAAAATTTAAAGAAACCCTGGTGGCCAGGGGGGCTTTTCTGGCAAAGAAATCCCGCCTTTGGCAAACTTGGGTTTTTGGGGGGAGGCAAGGGCCCTGACGTGGGGGGAAACCCCTATGTTCCACAGACGGAAAAGGCAACATTTTCCCAAAGGCCCAAAAGGGTGGCAAAGCCGAAATTAGGTTTGGGCTTTGGGATGGTTTGGGTTAAAGTGTTTCTTATGCTCCCAAAACCTGGAAGAAGAAGGCTGGCTGCTAGACTGGCCGCTGTACGGCGTGGCTAGGTCGTCAAAACTGGAGGAAGGAGTAGGGGTAGGATGGGTCTTGGTGGTGCTGGTTGGTACTCGGGCGACGGTGGAGGCTGAAAGCGGAGGCTGATCCCTGATCATGACTATGTGAGACATGGGCAGAGAGGACGCTTGTTGGTGGCGGACGAGGAGGAGGCGGAGACAGGGGCGTGGACAGTGGTTGAGGAGGCCGGCGTCGTATGGCCTTTTTTTGGCCAAGTGTTGACTCCTTTTCTATCATGAATTCGCTGATGTGACTAAGACATGTTGTTGGTGTGTTAACAACCTAACGGGTTCTTGCCTTACTTATGCGTTGACGGCAAAGGCGGCATATGACATCGCTGGGTGATACAGAGGCTTGCTCAAGAAGGACAGGGGCTTGAGAGGTCCTGAGGACCTTTTTGTCGGCGATAAGCAGGAGCGGGGTTTGCGCTGACCGTGGCTGGCGGAAATCATTTCAGCGGGACTTCTTGCGCACAGACGCTCCTTTTTGAGGCGGAACCCGCACTGACCTACCCCATCGTCTTCCTTCATCGTCCAGTGATTGAAGCGCTCGCAAGGCAAATTATGCTGAAAAGGACCACGTTGGATCCGCAATGTCGTCATCATCATCATCTACAACACAGGTGACTTTGTAGTCCTGACATTCTGCTTCCAGGAGCTGCGGGCTACAAGCAAGAGGGGACTGCTAGGCGGTGCCGACCGCCCGAGATTTTTGCCGTTTGACCGGCTTCCTTCTCTCCTCTGATGGCATCACGTAACTGGCGTCAGAGCAGAGAAAATCATCTCTTTGGCCTCTTGTTCTTTTAACATGCCTTTGACACCCAACCGAATTTTGTCATCATAGAGGTCTTCAGAAAATGGATTATCCACAGTGGTGGGTACACGGAGTTGTCATTTGGGGCTGCTTTCATGTTGACGGATGCTGGTGATTGCTGTATGACACATTTGTAGCCGTGACTGGAGGACGAGGAGGTAGACTGCTGGGATGCAGGTGCATTAACCTCTGAGGGACAGATTGGGACGGCTGTTCGTTTACTGAGATTCACAGGGCCCTGCCAGCAATGGAAAGGCTACGGTCCTGCAACTGACATCCGCTGGCATGCGTGTTGTCGCCAGCACTGGAAGGAGCACCTTCTCTCGTACCTCTACCTCCATGTCTACCCCCCTCTTTGCTCGCTACCACCTGATTGCGCTCCATGTTCAAGAAATATACAAATTTGAGAAGGTATGGAAGGAGTTTTGGAAGTTCTCTTATTAAAAGACGGCAAATCCACAGCTATTCTCAAATCCCTCAAATCAAACATTATTGCTGGATTCAAAATATATGCAAGTAGATCTGTCAACAAAGGCTGGCGGAGCCAAAGTGAAAAAACACGTATCTGAAATGTTTCGGATTTTAAAAGGTATTTTTTGGCACCTATACATTCACTGTGGTGGACTAAAAAATGCAAGTATTAAAATTTAAGTCAAGGTGCCTCAAATGAACAAAGCTGTAGTGCACAAAAGTAAAAAAAACACGTTTATGTAATGTATTCGGAAAATAAAAGGTATTTTTTGGCCACACTATCAATTCCTGTGGTAAACTAACACAAATTGCTGGATTCAAATTTTAACTGCATGGTGGCTATAACAACAAATCTGGACTGGGCAAAAGTCCAAAAAACACGTATCTGTAATGTATTTCGGATAATAAAAAGGTATTTTTGGGCACTATCAATTCACTGTGGTGTCTGTACTCTACAAAATTGCTGTATTCAAAATTTAACTGCAAAGTAGATCTATCACAAGTGGCTGTGCCAAAAAGTGAATAAAAACACCTTCATCTGAAATTGTATTCGGTTAATAAAAGGTATTTTTTGGCACCTATCAATTCACCTGTGGTGACTGAAAATTGCAGTATTCACTTTAAAGTGCAAGGTGCCTCAATGAAAAAGCTGTAGTGCCCAAAGGTCAAAAACACGTATCTGTAATGTATTCGGATAATAAAAATGTATTTTTTGGCTCCTATCAATTCAACTGTGGTAACTACCAAAATTGCGGATTCAAATTTAAATGCAAAAGGTTGGTCTATCAACAAATCTGGTACTGGGCAAAAGTGCAAAAAATAAAGTATCCGTAATGTATTCGGATAATAAAAGGTATTTTTGGCCCTATCAATTCACTGTGGTGCGACTAAAAAATTTGCAGTATTCAAACATTTAGTGCAAGGTGCCTCAATGAACAAAGCTGTAGTGCACCAAAGTCATAAATACACGTATCTGTAATGTATTCGGTTAATAGAAGGTATTTTTTTGGCACTATCAATTCCTTGGTAACTACACAATTGCCTGGATTCAAATTAACTGCAAAGGTTGCTCTATCAACAAATCTGGACTGGGCAAAAGTGCAAAAAACAAGTATCTGTAATGTATTCAGATAATAAAAAAAACGTTTTTTTGGCAACTATCTAATTCACCTGTGCGTGACTACAAAAAATTGCTGTATTCAAATTTAACTGCAAAGTAGATCTATAACAAACTGGCCTTGCGCCAAAGTGAAAAAAACACGTTTCTGAAATTGTATTCGTTAATAAAAGGTATTTTTTGGCACTATCATTCACCTGTGGTGATATAATAATTGCCAGTATTCACAGTTTAAGTGCAAGGTGGCCATCCAATGAACAAAGCTGGAGTGCGCCCAAAGTCAAAAAACAAGTATCTGAAAATGTATTAGATATTACAAGGTATTATTGGCACTATCTACCTGTGCTGACTTGCTGGATTCTAATTTAGTACAAGGTGGGATATATCAAACAAGGTGGTTGGGCAAAAATTGAAAATGAACACTATCTGAAATGTTTTACTGATAATAAAGTGGAGTTTTGCACCTAACTAAGAGACACTGCAGTTACTAGAAAACGTGTGTATCCTATAAGTTCAGGCTCGCCCAATATCCAGGAAAATATTTCAATAGTAAACTGCTAATATTAAAGCTATTTGCAATGTACTAACTCTAAGTCTTGGTGAAACTTTATCCAGTATTCTTTATAGAGCTTGTTCTATTCGGATAATACCAAAATATATATAAAAAAAAGATATTTTTGGCACTTTCAATTCACACTGTGGTGACTATAAAATTGCTGGATTCAAATTTTAAGTGCAAGGTGGTTATATCAACAAAAGTGGAATGGGTAAAATTGAAAATTGAACTACCTATCTGAAATGTATTACTAATAATAAAAAGTGGAGTTTTGCATCTACCTAAGAGACCTGCAGTTAATAGATAAGAGTGTACCTATAATTTCAGGCTGCCCAATATCAGGAAATATTTCAATAGAAAACTGTTAATAATAAAGCTATTGCATTGTCTAACACTAAGTCTGGTTTGAAACTTTATCCCAGTATTCTTTATAGCGCTTGTCTGTGTTCGCCCGCGGGGGCCACATCCGATCCTCCCCGTGACTTTACAGCAGTAGATGCGCCTTTAAAATTCTCTACCTAATATATAAAATCTTCCAATCTCTAATCATAACTAAATTGGAAGGATCTCAGCTAATAGTAGAGGTTTCTCTGTAAGAAATAGAATAATTTCGCTGGCTGTTTGGACACAAGCAGAGGCACGTCCTTCTGCTCTGGAGACGTAAGAGGACACATGAGGCTGAAACAGGAAACGTGTTTCATGTTAAAACTAGGTCATGTGATTTTTCCAGCCCCACATCGCAACCATACACATCCAGTCATGACGTCGCACACACATCTCACCCTGCATACTATTCTGTAATCTGATTTGCTGGGCCGCCAAAATTAAAGGATGCGCCAAAAAGGCGTGATCTTAATAGATGATGCACAGGGAGTTTAACATAATTTATCGAATGATCATAAAAATCCGGATCAACATAAAAACTGTGCCGATTTCAACTTTTCGTAATAATCGCTAACACTACTCACCCCTATTGATCATTTTCACAGGTCCACAAGAACTTCCTGTATCTTCATCGGGATCATACGCCTGAACCCACCGGCAAGCCAGGTTGGTCACATCTTTTCACGTTTTGACTTCCGCCTACATTTTGGCCGGCCGAGAAAAAGTCAGAGCTGATTGCTCTAGCTATCTCTTCGGACACGGTGGGTCTTGTGCTCCTCCCCAGCACATTGTCCCCCCGGAGTCGACTTCATCCAGGCTGCCCCATGGACCTCCATAAAAAACAAATAACCCCCGGGCAAGACGTTTTGTGTGGCCTTGCCTTGCGGGGGGGGGGGCCCTAGGGATCCTGAAGTGGGGACACTCTTCCTCGATGGCTGGGCACCAGGAGTCCTTAGGCATCTCAATTGATCTCCCGATATTACTGGTGGCCTACTCTGCTCTGGATGTCAGGGACTTTGTTCTAGCCAGCACATCTGTGCACAGGTAAAACGGTTCCTCGCCTCAAACCCGCGGGCATTCTTTCAGACTCTCCCTGTGACGGAAATAACCGCGACCCATGTTACCATGGAACTTCGTTACTGATCTCCCGCCTTTCATCTGGAAACACACGGTCATACTGGGTTGTAACCGACCGTTTTTTCCAAGAGGCCCACTTCTATATCCTGACGGGTTACCCTCTGGCCCCCCAGCTGGCCCAGCATTTTTTCAAGTCACGTTTTCCGTCTGCTCGGTCTCCCTTTAATATTGGTCTTGACAGGGGAGTCCAGTTTATTGCTAAATTTTGGGGGCTTTGTTGTTGTCAATAGCAGGATTCACTAGACTTCTATTCCGCATACCACCCCAGGACTTATGGGCAGGTTGGGCAGGTTGACAAGGTTAAACCAGGTGTTGGGCTCCTACTGAGGCATTTTTGTGGTCCGCCCGTCAATATAGTCTGTCTGGATCTTATTCCTGGGCGAGTTTTCTTCTAAATCTTTAGATTCGGGATCCGCGGGTGCCTCCAACTTTTTTGTCGTGGTTGGGTCTACAACCCCGCCCCCTCTCCCTCTGGCCACCTCAGTGTCATGTCCCGACTGTGGATGCCCATTATGGGACATCAGGCTCTCTGGCAGCTCACGCGACGGGCCATGTAAGGGCTTTCTGCGCGCACCAAAGGCCCTGGGATGACAGGTACTGTAGGCCCACTGACCCTATTACTGAGACGGCGCGATAGGGTTTGGTGGCCACACAATTATATTCGCTTTAAAGTGCCTAGTTACAAGTTATGGCCCAAATTACGTGGGCCGTTCGAGGTACCTGCAAACGACTTAACCCGGTGTCCTACAAGCTCCGCTTGCCTCCACCCTGCGCACCCGAACGCCTTCCATGTCTCTCTACTCAAGCCGGTGTACTGATCGCTTCTCCCGGGGGCTGTATCGCCTTCTACCTGTGGCCAACTCTGATAACACTTTGAGGTCAAGGAGGTTGCTGGAACAGAAAGACAGTGTAGGGGGAAGACGGTTCTTTATCATTGACTGGAAGGGGTTCGGGGCCGGAGGAGCGGTCGTGGGAAACCGGGAGGCCAAACTGTCGCATGAACCTCCTCTCTAGGTTTCCAAAAAAGAGGGTAGACCTATGGGGGGGGGGGAATACTGTCACGGGGTCGCGCGGCTCCGCTGCCCCCCGCGGACCATCACCCATGCTCGCTGGGGGTACGGCGCAGCGGTGCTGCCCGCGACCATCCCTCTGCTGGCCGCGTCCCTTACCCATCCGGCGCTAATGTGAACGACGCTTCTCCGGCCGCCGTCGCGGTGACATGTGCTCTAGGCGCAGCGCCCGCCGCTTCTCTAAATTTAAAGGGCCAGCGTCCGATAATAGGTCTATTGTCGGGCGTGATTCTATTTAAGGTATCCCCCCCTGCACATTCCTGACAGTCTGTTGGTATGTTTTGGTGCTGTAAGACGCAGTGGGAAGGTCTAAAGGGTGAGTTTAATATCCCTACCAGGTTCTGGATTATGTCTGGGAGCCTGGATGCATGCCACCAAGATAAGGAGCCTTGGTGGAGTGAAAGGCCGTTGATAAATATTTTTTGATGTCGACAGTACAAACTGTAGACCTAGGTTTAATCCGTTAGTACGGCTACCAGCCATTCATGGTCGGCCTTTCTTGGGAGTAAGACATGAGAAGGGTGGGGGTGTTACTCCCCATGGCTCACACTCAGGGTTTTCACTGGATGTTATAAACGGTCAGCAGGAAAGCTGACTGGCGTCGGCTGTACCTCAGTCTACTTCTCGGCTGGAGGTGGTCACACTGGGGGGAAGACAGGTGTAGGACCAACAAGGTGTTAGTGAGGGAACTACACCTTGTTAGTAAGCGCTCAGACGAGCAAGTTATTTTGTTTATGTTTTGCTGTGCAATGTTTGCCTTCAATTTTGTTCTGCTTTAAAATAAATCCACGGAGCAAGCAACGTTTGTACTGAACTTCTGCCTCTGTCATCACCTGAAAGACTCATGCGGTGATTCCCAGAGCTTGTGCAAGCTCACACATGGTGGAGGATGTTGGGAATTTCTAAGGAGACGGCTTCTCTTAAAGAGACAGGCTGCGAAAAGTGGTTCCAATATATGTTGGTGGGATTAATGCGGCAACTGCGCAAACCGAGGAGACACCCAAGATGATGAGCTGGTGAAGCAGTTAATACAAGGCAAACACACACCTCCAGCTAATGGCGGAAAGCCAGAAGAAGGCCCACGAGGAGACCGTGGGGCTCAAGCAGAGGACCAACCGCCTCTTGATCGAGACTCACCAGAAGCACTTAAAGAGCAACTAACAAGGTTAAAAACAGGATCTTCAGCAGCAAGCTCCAGGTCCTGAATACAAGACAAGAGGGGGCCTCCCACCACGCAGATAGGTGGGCCCTCCACGTCTCGTCAAGGTGGTGCTGCAAGTTCTACGTAAAATGACCCAGTTGATGACGTGGAGGCATATCTCGGCACCTTTGAGAGGATCGCTGAGAGAGAGCAGCTAACGTGGCCAGTGGGCTGACGTCCTGGACCCTGTTCTTACCGGCGAGCCACAAAAGGCTACTTCGACTTGAGAGCTGAAGAAGACAAGGATACTTCACGCTGCTGAAAGGGGAGTTCCTAGCCGTCCTGGGGGTTACTCTGGCGGTATGGACCAGAGAGTTCAGCATGGGGTTGGATCCAGCAAAGCCAGCTCGGTCACAGATGTATTGACATCTTCCACACCTAGCCAGCAAGTGGTGACAGACGCCGACACTTAACAGCGGTCCAGGTGGAGGAGCGGTTGTCTGTGACCGCTTCAGTGCGTGCCCTACACGTGGGGATCAGGGTGTGTGGGGTACACGGACCCCATAAGCTGACGAGCTTGTCTCCATTGTGGGAGGTTATAGTGCTCCGAGGAGTTCTCCAAGGAATGCATCCACGGAGTATGCAGGGGTAAGACTGTCCCTGTCCAATAAAAGGGGTACCTAAGGTCATGAGGGGAGGGGATCCGTTGGGTGAGGAAGGGGGGAAGGTTGCCAACCCAAAGAGAACAACATATTGCCCTGAGGCCCGGGGCCCATAATCTGCTGGCGTTGCAAATGGACTCGGACACGTCGCCGAAACAAGTGTCCTACTTTGGGGGAACCATGGATTGTGGTATAGGCGTACATCATTGTTTGCATGGCCTTCATTACACCAACGCACATTGAGACTGGGGGAAATTGGCGGGTAGCACCATTAAATCAATGGACTCACCGTACATGACCTCATGGCACTCACGGATTTTGGTGACACCTGGTGAGGCCAGGCTGGTGGGTGCAGACCAACTCCGGACACGCCGTTAGGGGTGATCTGTGTACAAGGGGAAACCAGGACTAACCAACCGCGGGTACTCACCATTAATGACCCTGCGGGCCCGCAAGAATGAGGTGGATGTCGTCGCGAGCTACCCCACAGTGTAATCATAGCTGTGAATTTCCCCTTGTTTGGGATTTGTGGGGAAATAAAAAGGTGTGCCCGTATTCCTGAGGTAATGGGTAATGTTCTGGCACAGGGACAGGAGGAAGCACGAGGGTTTCACTTGTCTGTCCTGGATGGGGACCCGAGGAAAGTCCCTCTGAGCTCGAGTTCGCCTCCTTGCCAATATCCAGGGGGAACTTTGGCACGGAGCAGCTGAGGGACCCAAACTTGGAGCATGCCTGGAAAAGTGTGAAGGTAATAGAGGGGAAGCCCCAGGAACCAGGCGAGAGTTTGGTTTACCCTCATTTTGTGGTCAACAACAATATGTTGTACCGGGTAAAAAAGACCCCAACCGGAGGGGTAGAGCAGTTGGTGGTGCCCCGGTCACATGTCCGCCAGATTTTGGAGCTAGCCCACTCCCATGTGTTAGGGGGACACCTAGGGGTGGAGAAGACCCGGGAGAGAGTGGAGCAAGCAAGTCACGTCAGGGGTAACGACCTGGTAGCCTCACGCCGCAGCAAGTCCATCCCGCTTTGCGGTGGGCTTTGGTGAAAACCGGGGGCTACTTAGACTCCGTTCCCTGGCGTGGCTTAGCTATCATCGCTTCCATTGGCCCAGCGGATCCACTCCTCCGTTACAGCTATGTTGCATAGGTGGGGGAGCAGCGTGTTTAAGGGTGTGTTATATAGGTGGGGGAGCAAAATGTATAAGTCTGTGTTATATGGGAGGGAGATCAGAGTATATAAGGCTGTTTTATATGGGTGGGGAAGCAAAAGGGTATAAGGGTGTGGTTATATGGGGGGGAGCAGAGTTTATAAGGTTGTGTTATATGGGGGGGGGGAGCAAAGTGTTAAGGCTGTGTTATATGGGTGGGGGGAGCAGAGTTTATGAGGCTGTGTTAAATGGTCGGGGGGAGCAGAGTGTATAAGGCTGTGTTATATGGGGGAGTAGTGTATAAGGCTGTGCTATATGGGGGAGCAGAGTATATAAGGCTGTGTTATATAGGTGGGGAGAACAGAGTGTACAAAGCTGTTTTGTATGGGAGGGGGAGCAGAGTGTATAAGGCTGTGTTACATGGGTGGGGGAGCAAAGTGTTTAAGGGTGTGTTATATGGGTGGGAGGAGCAAAGTGTATAAGACCTGGGTTATATAGTTGAGGGAGTAGCATGTTTAAGGGTGTGGGAGAGCAGGGTGTATAAGGTTGTGTTATATGGGTTTGGGGAGCAGCTTGTATAAGTCTGGTTTAAATGGGCGGGGGGAGCAGAGTTTATAAGGCTGTATTATATTGGCAGGTTTTTAATTTGTGCAACCAAAAAAGTAATAAAAGGGAGCATAGAATATTTGTGGGGTTCCCATTATATTATATGGTGCATTTGATTAAAAAGTCTATCTTATCCATTAAAAAACAAGCCCTCGTGTGTCTATGTAGATGAAAAAAATTAAAAAGTGATGGCTCTTGGAAGGCGGGGAGGAAAAAAATGCAGCGTGTATAAGGTTATGTTATATGGTAGGTGGAGCAGAGTATATAAGGCTGTGTTATATTTGTGGGGGGAGCAGCATCTATAAGGCTGTGTTATATAGGTGGGGGGAGCAGAGTCTATGTAACGGCCGGGATAGTGGATCTTTTGGACCGCCGCAAGCGATGGTGTAAGCCACGCCAGGGAGCGGAATCTAAGTAGGTCCCGGTTTTCACCAGAGCCCGCCTCAAAGTGGGATGGATGTGCTGCGGCGGGAGTCTACCAGGTTGCTACCCTGGGGTGACTGCTTGCGAGGCGTCAAGGTGAGCGGGACAGATTGTGAGGCGTAGACATAATCGGGGACAGGCGGCACGGTCAGGGCAGGCGGCAAAGTTCAGAGTCGAGAAACTTAGGCAAGGGTCAAGAACACGATAACGCTTTCTCTTGGGCACGGAGGCAACAAAGATCCAGCAGGGAAGTGACATGGATCCATAAACTATATAGGGTCAGCGCCCAGCAGTTAACCAATTACCGGCGCGCTGGCCCTTTAAATTTACATGAACAAGCGCGCGGGCGCTAGGGGGCGCGCATGCGCATTCCGGTCAGCAGGGGGAGAGAGCAGGACAGGAGCGCGGTCAGGTAAGTGGATGGGGCGAGTGCGCCCGTGGCCAGTATCACGGCCATCGGCGCCACCCATCCCCGCCGGGCCACCCGGAGAGAGGGACACGGGTACGGCTGCGACCCGCGGACTGGGACACGGCGCTACCCGTTACAGTACCCCCCCTTAGACCTCCTCTCCTTTTTAGGCTGCAGGAACCTGCGGATGAGATCATGATTCATGATATTCGATTCTGGCTTCCAGGATCTCTCCTCAGGTCCGAAGCCCTTCCAATCCACGAGGAAGAAACACTTCCCTCTGACCATCTTCATGGCCAAGATGTCCTTTACTTCGAAGATGTCAGCAGAATCCGCTACCGGGGGAGGCAATACATTCATCTGAGAGAGCCGGTTCAGGTCCAGAGGTTTAAGGAGGGAGACATGGAAAGAGTTTTGGATCCGGAGTGATGGAGGTAAGCAGAGTTGGTATGTCACCGGGTTAAGCTGCCGGAGCACCTTGAAGGGTCCCAGGAAGCGAGGGCCCAACTTGTAACCGGGAATCTTCAGGTGTACGTACTTCGCGGAACGCCAAACCTTGTCCCCTGGGAGGATCATACAGTCTGCAAAAAAGACCAGTATTGTGTAGTACAATAGCAAGTTAGTCACACATTTGTCTGTCTCACACATAGACACAGGGCTAAATAGCTCCATCCATATCCCCCCCCCACCGGCCCACATACAATATCCCACTCCATGTTTCCCTTGGTCACACACCTCACCACCTTCTAATATAATCACCAGCAAGAAAGAAAGTGTAACTCCTATCACAGGGTCAGGTGTTCCCTCTTTTACAATCAGGGACAAGTGTACGCTGCCACTATACTAACGCCGATATAACCTACAACAACGACATATAGCGACCACATAGAGGTCAGACACCAGCTCAGGTATAACCTACAACACTGCCATATAGAGACCACATAGAGGTCAGACACCAGCTCAGGTATAACCTACAGCACCGCCATATAGAGACCACATAGAGGTCAGACACCAGCTCAGGTATAACCTACAACACAGCCATATAGAGACCACATAGAGGTCAGACACCAGCTCAGGTCACATCACATTACAGTGAATACAGCACTGATCCAATATAGAAGTAAAATAACCCCTGAAATCAGGGACTCACCGGAGACGTCCTATCTGATGAGTCGTTCTCTTCTCTTGAGTCGTTCTTTTTCCCTTCTCTTCTCCATCCATTCCACACCGCCATGATGACTTGTCCCAGCCACAACTCATTCCTGCAGAATTTACACACAAATATCTTAGAATCCTTAATTTTCCAGCACCTCTTTACCTATTCCTACCTCTGTACAAACTACCCAGGGGTGGGAGAGCGGGTACAAGCCATAACTTAGAGGCCTAGTATCCTAAGGGGTTGGAGGGTGGGGAGAGGCCCCAAGTAACTAGATAGGCCCTATTTAGGTAGGTAGACCCCCGCTGGATAAGTTGGTAGGCCAGCCCCAGCTAGGTTGGTGGGTACCTAGCCACGAGTGGGTAGGTAAACAGCCCCTAGGTAGATAAGCAGACCCCAGTTAGGCAAGTTGATAGACTACATTTAGGTTGGTGGACCCCAGTTAGGTAGGTTGCAGGTAGTTAGGGCCCCCTTTATATAGGCTGCAAGCAGTTAGGGACCCCCTTAAGGTAGTATATAGGCAGTTAGGGCTTCCCTTGAAGTAGTATACAGACAGTTAGGGCCTCCCTTACATAGTATACAAGCAGTTAGGGGTCTCCTTTAGGTAGAATACAGATAGTTAGGGGCCTCCTTTCGCTAGTGTGCAGGAAGTCGGGGCCTCCTTTAGCTAGTGTGCAGGTGGAGTCCCCCTTAGTTTGTAGGTAGCCAGGGCCCCCTTTAGTTTGTAGGTAGCCAGGGCCCCCTTTTATGTTTAGGTAGAGTCAGGGCCCTCTTTATGTTTAAGTAGAGCCAGGGCCCCCTTTGTGTTTAGGTAGAGTCAGATAATCTCCAAAAAATTGGGAATCTCGCAAGAGAACAAAGAGTGACTTTTGATCACTATATTTACTATTTTGCCATAGGCAAACTTAAACTCTATCAGTTCTCTATCTGTTAAACACTAAAACGTAACTTTTATTATATCTAACTCTTAACCTCTATACACACTATTTAAAACCTGATCTCTAACTCATCATTTAACCTTTTTGCTTCTGAAAGAGGGAATAACTCCCTTTCTATTATCAAGTCTGGTTGAACCCCACCTACTAACAGGGGAGCCTTATATCTATAGCAAAGTACTAGCTCCAGTAAGGGATCCCAAGCCAACTACTTGGGCAGTCGTCCCTAATCTCATAGACACAGAACAAATAAGGCCCCTTGTGACACCGTCTGCAGCGGGTGACACTTGTAGACAGAGGGGAGAGATCACAATTTAAAACGTCATATCTGACCTCGCCGACCTCGGTGCAGACGGTGTCACAAGGGGGCCTTATTTGTTCTGTGTTTATGAGATTAGGGATGACTGCCCAAGTAGTTGGCTTGGGATCCCTTACTGGAGCTAGTACTTTGCTATAGATATAAGGCTCCCTGTTAGTAGTGGGGTTCCACCAGACTTGATAATAGAAAGGGAGTTATTCCCTCTTTCAGAAGTTAAAAGGGTTAAATGATGAGGTTAGAGATCAGGTTTTTAAATAGTGTGTATAGAGGTTAAGAGTTAGATATAATAAAAGTTAAGTTTTAGTGTTTAACAGATAGAGAACTGATAGAGTTTAAGTTTGCCTATGGCAAAATAGTAAATATAGGTAGAGTCAGGGCCACCTTTAGGATTAGGTAGAGTCAGGGCCCCCTTTAGGATTAGGTAGAGTCAGGGCCCTCTTTAGGATTAGGTATAGTCAGGGCCCCCTTTAGGATTAGGTATAGTCAGGCCCCCTATAGGATTAGGTAGAGTCAGGGCCCCCTGTAGGATTAGGTCGAGTCAGGGCCCCCTGTAGGATTAGGTAGCGTCAGGGCCCCGGTGAGGAGTAGGTAGAGTCAGGGCCCCCTTTGGGATTAGGTAGAGTCAGGGCCCTCTTTAGGGTTAGGTAGCCAGGGCCCCCTTTAGCATTAGGTAGAGTTAGGTCCCCCTTTAGGATTAGGTAGAGTCAGGGCCCCCTTTAGGATTAGGTAGAGTCAGGGCCCCCTTTAGGATTAGGTAGAGTCAGGGCCCCCTTTGTGTTTGGGTAGAGTCAGGGCCCCCTTGATGTTTAGTTAGAGTCAGGGCCCCCTTTAGGATTTGGTAGAGTCAGCGCCCCCTTTAGAGTTAGGTAGCCAGGGCCCCCGTAGAGTAAGGTAGCCAGGGCCCCCGTAGAGTTAGGTAGTCAGGGCCCCCTGTAGTGTTAGGTAGTCAGGGCCCCCTGTAGTGTTAGGTAGTCAGGGCCCCCTGTAGAGTTAGGTAGTCAGAGCCCCTGTAGGGTTTAGGTAGTCAGGGCCCCTGTGGTGTTTAGGTAGTCAGGGCCCCTGTAGGGTTTAGGTAGCCAGGGCCCCTGTGGGTATTAGGTAGCCATGGCCCCCTGTGGGTATTAGGTAGTCAGGGCCCCTGTAGGGTTTAGGTAGCCAGGGCCCCTGTGGGGTTTAGGTAGCCAGGGCCCCAGTGGAGTTTAGGTAGCCAGGGCCCCTGTGGGGTTTAGGTATTCAGGGCCCCTGTGGGGTTTAGGTAGCCAGGGCCCCAGTGGGGTTTAGGTAGCCAGGGCCCCAGTGGGTTTTAGGTAGCCAGGGCCCCTGTGGGGTTTAGGTAGCCAGGGCCCCAGTGGAGTTTAGGTAGTCAGGGCCCCTGTGGGTTTGGTAGCCAGGGCCCTGTGGGTTTAGGTAGCCGGGCCCCCCGTGGGGTTTAGGTAGTCGGGGCCCCCTGTGGGTTTAAGTAGCAGGGCCCCTGGGGGGTTAAGGTAGTCGGGCCCTTTTGGGTTTGGTAGAAAGGGCCCCTGTAGGGTTAGGGTCGGGCCCCTTTGGGGGGTTTTGGGTTTAGTCGGGCCCGTGGGGTTTAGGTGTCAGGGCCCTGTGGGTTTTAGGTAGTAGGGCCCTGTGGGGTTTAGGTGTAGGGCCCCTGGGGGTTTTTAGGAGTCGGGGCCCCCCTGTGGGGTTTAGTTACCGGGCCCCCTGTGGGGTTTGGGTAGGGCCCCCTGGGGGGTTTTAGGTGTGGGGCCCCGCTTCCTTTATATAAAAAAAAAAAAAAAACCCCCAAAACAGCCACTTACCTCGCTCCCCCCCCGGCCACTCCGACTCTGCGGCCCCTGCCGCCCTTTGGGCGGCGCGGTGTGTGACGTCACCGTGCGCCTATGTCCTAGTAGGGGCACCCGTTTAAACCCCTGCCAGGGAGTCAGCGGAGGGCAGCGCTAGTGGCGCTGTGCTCCGCTGACCCCGCGAGCCCGGGATCGGGGAATTGTCCCAGCTCCGGGCCCGGTCTCTGAGCATCGGGAGCAGGGTCCGGGCTGCAAAGACGGATGCGCGGCCGGGCCCCGGGGAGCAACGGCCCCTGTCCCGGGGCCGCAGCAATCGGGGCCCACAGTGGACAGCAGGCTGGTTGGGGTGCGCGTGGGCCCCCTCTGTTTAAAGGGAATTTAAAGGGGGCCCGCTTTAGGGGCCCCTTTTTCCACCGGGCCCCATACAGGAGTACCCCGGTTTTACCCCCGGTATGGCGGCCCCCCCCGTGGCCCTTTTTGCGTGAGAACTGCTCCCACCCCCCCAAGAGGCATCCCCTTCCGCGTGAAGGGTTTCGTGGGGTCCGGCCCGATAGGTAGTTGCAGTGGCAAAGGCGACTTTAGCTTAGGAAGTCCTCAGCTTCGGAGGGCCGCTGAGGGTTGTGTGTTTCTTGTAAGTCCCTATGGAGCTAAGCTTGAAAGTGAGGAATAAATTTACAATGTAATTGAGAAAACCCAGGAAAAGTTATGGGTCACAGGTGATGGGCTGGCCACTGAAAACGGTGACAGTTTGTGGGTCCCTCCGTAAAACCCTTTGGTCAGAGTGAGTATCCCGAAAAGGAAGATGGTTTTGGGGGAGAGGCATTCCCCAGCTTGGATACAGGTGGTTATCTTGGAGACGCCCTCAAACCTGACGGACATGGGTGCGGTGGGTTCGAGGTCAGGAGAGTCGCCAAAATATCGTCCAGGTAGACCATACACAGGGGTAGAGGTGGTCTTGAAGATGTCATTCACGA
>JAODAL010068256.1:0-16893 GCA_025379985.1 Phyllomedusa bahiana
GGGGACTTGTTATATGGGGGGAACAAGGACACAAGCTGTGTTATTGAGGGGCTTGACTAAACCCTAATGACCGCCCACTGACTTTTGACGTCGGTTGGTGCGGTCTTTTGCCCTGCAGGACGTCTTTTGGTGCGCTGCAGACATGGGAGTTTGTGGCCCCGCGTCGCAGTGCGCGGGTTTGGGGGCTGTACTACACAGCCCCAATCCGAGCACTCCTGGGGGCCCGGGGGAAGAGAGGAAACCCCGCAACCCCGGTGCTTTAAACCCTTTTTTTTTTTTTCGGCGGGTTTTACCCAGACAAAGGGTTTTTTCCTCTTCAGGTGATGGAAAAACCCGGAGACCCGCCTAAGTTTCGCCCCCCAAGGGGTAGTGCGCTCATACAGCGGTGAAAAGCCCCGCCGCGCCTCACAAGTGGGGGGCCAGTGCGGGACTGGGCCAGTGCGGGGCTGCCCCTAAGATTCCCCCCAGAGGGTGCGCTCATACATCGGGAAAATTCCCCTGCGCCCGCCAGTGTGGGGGCACAGTGCGGGATTAGGCGCATGCGGGACTGCGCCTAACTGTATTCCTACTCAATTTCTTCCCCCTGGTCAACTTCAGACCTCTCACTGTGCCAAACGGCCTCCAAAATGCGAGAGAAAAAAAAAAAAAAGGTAAAAAGAAAAATTTTAAAGTAGGACCACCCAACTGAGACCCCTTTTTGAAAACCGGGGGGGGTTTTGAGCTTTTTTTGGGCCAAAAACATGGGACCAAAAATCTCAAAGTTTTTTCATATATTTAGATAGCATAAAATGCTCTTTTGGGATTTCCATGTGTTTTTTTTCCCCTTTTAAACATTTTCCCCGATCGAGCCGGGCTGGAAAACAGCGAAAATCTTAAAGAGTCCGTGCGGAGTATAATCAAAAATCCCCTTTTAAAAGGCGAAAACATTCCAGAAAAAGCTAAAACCCCTCAAAAAAAAAAATACAAAAAAAAAAACTTTCCAAAAAATCTAGAAAGGTGCAATATCAAGAATTGGAAATTTTAAAAATTCCGGGAAATACAGTAATTCAAATCTGAAAGCGTTCTAAATTGGGTCGGCAAAACCAGCCAATCGAATAGACGAAAAGGACCCTTTAAAAAACCCTATGGGAAATTTTGACCAATAAAATTTCAAAGGGGGAAGTTAAAAAATACAGTAAAAAGTAAAAAGGCTATTGGTTGAGCTCGGGGGCTTGGCTAACCCGCCAACAGCTGACTACTTCTCCCATTTATCTAAAGGGGAGATCGGTGCCAAATAAAATCTCGGCTCTCACCCGTCGGATGGGGTTGATAAAAAAATAATTTTTTTTTATTGTAAAAAAATTCTCTAAAAAAAACTCAAACTTTCATAAAATAAAACAAAATTTAAAACCCAACAACGCGTTTTTTTCGCCGAGACCGGGGGCTACATATGAATTTAATAGAGGCGAATTTCCGGAAAAAACGTAATTCAAATTTGTAAGCGCTTCTCATTGGGCGGATAACTCACCAATCAAAAAGGGGACAGAGACCCATTAAAACCATGGGGAAAAAAATTGACCAAACAAAATTTAAAGGCGGGGGCAGTTCAAAAACATTGAAATAAGTGCCCTCTCAATTTTGAAGCAGTTTTTCTTGGTGCTTTTTTTCCCCTTTTGGAGTTTTTTCCCTTCGTTTTTTGACCTGGCTATTAATTTCTATGGGGGAAAACATGTTGAAAACCTCGTCAAACCTTTCCAAAAACACCAGTAACCTATTTGGGGAAAAAGGAGTTTTAGAAACCCCAAAAAGTTTTCATACATTGGGCCCTTAATTTCAAAAACTGGAGTTTGCAGCCTGTTCGCCCAAAAAAAGTCCCGCTTATTCATGAGCATTGTTAGGTCCACCCCCCCCCACCGCTAACTCGCCCCCTATTTAACCCCTTAAGGACCCGCCTGTTTTGACCTTCCTGACACAGCCCCCATTTTTGAAATCTGGGATATGGGGTTCATTTTTGTAGAAAAACTTTTGACACTTTTTCCTCCAAGTATTAAGAGATTGTTTTTCGTGACACATTTTCTTTAAGTTAGAAAAAATTTTTATCCCTAAATCCTTGTTTGTTTGTGAAAAATACAAATTTCATAAAATTTTTAACAATTTGCGATTTTGAAGTTCAAAATTTCTGCGTGCAAGGGAAATAATTATTCCCCACAAAATAGTTTATAATAGCATTTCCCCTATGCCCCTAAAGTTGGGATCATTTTTTTAAAATGTCTTTTTTTTTTTTACGACATTAAGGCTTTGAAATTTATATAATTTTCACATTTTTTTTTTTTTTTCCAGCAAAAATGTTTTTTTTGAAGGGAAAAACTGGGCAGTATTAACATAAAGTTTGACTGGGGATTACATTTCAGGTTCATAAATTCAAGTACAGTGCCGGAGAACAATAGGGAAGAAAATCAGAGGGGAAATAAAATTAAACATAAGCAAAACCTAACAGGGGCCCAAATTACGTAATAGGAAACTTCTAGGTAAGGCCAGTATAAACCTTAACTGGGTGTTGATTCAAAAGTGTCGTCAAACAACCCTAAATGCCAAGGGTTTTCCCCGATGAGGGTTTGGGAGAAAGTGGGTCCTAGATGGAAGAGCGAGAAAACCGTTTACCTCTTTATTATTTATTTATTTTATTTTTTTTTTATTTTTTATTATAATTTTGTATCCTTTTTTCCCCTCCCTTTTTTTCCCCTCCAGGGAAAGCAACCAGGGGGACCCTGCCTGGGGGGTCCCTCTATAATAAGTGGATTCTTCCAAAAAGGGACCACTAGATTCTGGTCTCTTCCCTCCACCCCGTCAGCTGTTTTCTCCTCCTCCTCCTTAGCTTTTTCTCCCTTCTTGGACAATTGTATCTGTGTAGTCCTTCCAATAACTCGTTGACCTTGTTAACGACACAGCAAATAAAAAGTGTGTTCCTTCTCGTTTGGGGCGCTTTGTGCCTCAAATCAAAGCGATACCACGCTTTCAAGGATCCTTTCGAGGAATCCTGGATTTAGCTCTCTTCTCCAATATACAGCATAAGAAATAGCAAATCACTGCAGAAATAATTGCAGTTAGTTTTGCCGCAACAATAACTAGTAATAACGGTAGAAAAAACTTGTAAAGAAACAACCGATATTTAGCTCCTTAATGTATTGTGGCCACAAGTTTGAAGTGCAATTGTGGAAAAAATACTTGCAATTAAAAAATGCTTTCTAAAAACACAAGTGTTTAACCATTTTTATGCAATTAACAACGCAAAGTAAATGAACTAAGAGAAATTCAAATCAAATGTTGGTGAGACCATCTTTTGCCTTTGAATTCCTGGAACTTATTAATTTGGCCTCCACAGATCCCTCGAAAACATATCAATCATCATCATCATCCAATCTGTCCTGGATAGCATTAAGAGACAGAAGGATCTGAGCAGCTAATCTTGCAGAGACCGATCTATCAGATGTTAGGGAGCAAACCTCTCCTCGGACTTCCTTACCACCCGTGTACAAGTGAATTGATTTGCTTTTGCCTTTTGTGTTTCATTCACTTTGTATTATTAAATTAATACAAATAAACTATTAAACATTTTGGACATTATATAAGGCATACCATGATAGTGCCTTACAGGGAAACAATTAACCTAAGATCCAAAGTGTTGGATTCATAGTCGCTTGTGGAGACATGTATGATTTTAGGCGTTTAGACCCGCCGAATTTTTTAGCGCACATAAGAATAGTGTAGTAATGTCGCCCGACTTTTTGAACCAGTTCTATAATAGCGGTCAAAAATACATTGCGCATTCGTAGTGTCTTGTACGCAACATTTTCAGGTTCTCCATGTAAGATCCAATACGAAAGAGCGCTAGAAACCGTTTTCCAGCAGTAAATGTCGCCAGGAATTGCCGTACTGAAGCATAAAATCTACAGCTCTTCGAACGGTCTGTGCACCCCCCCGCCTCCCGCACGCCCCCCGAAATTAGGCGCATTGCAAAGTCCTGCGGGCGGTCTGTAATGTGCCTGATATTGGCGTGCGGCAGGTGTAAAACTATTGTCGGACAGAATAGACGCCAGACTTCTGGTGCAGCCCCGTTCATGTTTTCAATAGTTTTATCAAAATGTACTTATCTTGTCAATAAAAATCAAATAAATTAATAAACATAACCCTGACCACATGTCTGTCTCCACTTCAAAAACCCTCAGAGACAGTGACTGCTCATACAAACCCCATACCTTGCCGTGCTCATGATTTGTTTTATAAACTGCCTGGCACACCTCTAGTTATGATGTAATCATGCTAGTGATTCATATACCTGTACCACCGTCCTGGTGCCTTAGGCTTCACGCACAACTAGCTAACACTCGTAGGTCATCTATGGCGTATGATAGGATTGCCTGTTTTTACACAATATTTGCTAGATTATTAGCAACTCCTCAAATGTTTACTGAGCTGCACTCCCCTCCATGTCTGTAAAGTAATATAACAGAACTATAATAGAATGAAAATTCATTTTGGTGAATATAATAAATCACAGCAGTGACCTGACCACATGTTTCTCTCTTCACTTTAAAAACCCTCAAAGAAAATCAGTTGACCAACCCCCTACATACCCTCATCTGTGATTGTGACATCACCGCCTGACAACACCTTCGTTATAATGTAATCATGTTGTGATATCATAGGTACAGGCTTTGACCTCACCAATACAGAACTCCACAGCATATGTTATGTTTGGCTTTAATATACCCGGTTTCCCCGAATATAAGACAGTGTCTTATATTAATTTTTGCTCCTAAAGACGTATTTTTAGGGGATGTCTTATTCCTCCATGAACAAGAATTCACATTTATTGTTGAACAAAAAATCCACATGGATTAATATTCTGTAGTGATTTCATCACAAACATCAGCATAAGCAGCCAAACTCTGAATTGCATCAAAAAATGTACTATGTCTTATTTTCGGGGGATGTCTTATTTTGGGGGAAACAGGGTAATTTCCTGCTTCTACACAATATAGTAGAACATTGCAGTGCATTACAGGGGTGTATGCAGAATTATGGGAAGATTAACGGCCCATGGAATCCGGATCTGAGATGTAGTCAGAGGTTTTCAAGCCATGCTCGGCGTACATCTCATTACTGGTCACTACTTAATGGGATACCATTGGTCTTGGTGATGTGAGAAACAAGGGGTTGCATCAAGATCCCACATTTGGTGCTCAAAGGTCATTGGACAAAATGTAGCTACAATCCCTAGTTTATGAATTGGTCAGTGTTCTGTGGACACTTTATAATTGCATTATCTGGGCTCCATATTAGGGGGTCATCTATACAAAGTACTAAACAGTGTAACAACTATCCTAAGCCCTGCAAATCCCAGACAGATAATAACTCCTGAAATATTTACCGAGCTTCACACACCCTCCACCCCCCCACCCCCTCTTGTCTATAAAGTTTACAATAATTCTATCACAAATCATTCTGGTGAATATAAGGATATACTAAATCACAGAACTGACCTGACCACATGTTTCTCTCTCCTCTTCAAAAACCCTCAAAGAGCATCAGCTGATCCTCTCCTTACATATTCTCACCCGTGATTGTGACATCACTGCCTGGCAACACCTCCATTATGATGTAATCATGCTGTGATGTCATAGTCAGTACAGGCTTCTCTGGCACCTATGACATCACCAATCAAGAAGGCTATGCTATATGTCATGTATGGCTTTAATAAGATTGCCTGATTTCACACACTATAGCAGCACTGCAGTGCTGTCCTCATATCATCATATGCAGAATTATGTGAAGGTTGACGGCCCATAAAATATAGATCTGAAATGTGTTCAGAAGTATTTTGGCCAAGCTCGGCGTTCATCTCATTACCGCTCACTATTTAATGGGATACCACTGGTCTTGGTGGTGTGAAAAACAAGGGGTTACATCCTGATCCCACATTTGGTGCCCAAACCTATGAAAAGGTCATTGGACAAAATGTGCTACAACCCCCCTAGTTTATGAATTGGCCAATTATTTTTGGACACATTATAAGAATTTTTGGGGCCCAATTAAGCCTTAGCCCCATAACACTATATAATGAATATATCCTCTTTGGGGTGTGGAACTTAATACTTATAGGATAATCAAAATCCTGTGAACATGACAAAAAACCTGTGGGATCAGCAGCTGATACTTAGACACTACTCACAAATAGTTAAGGATATTTGGCTTTTTGATTAAACTTCAGGATGAACATAACATTTCTTGAACATTTTTTAAATGAGCTCATCTCTTACCTTAGAATGCACGTGTCCAATTGTTCAATGTTTCAGTACTGTGTGCACAACTTGCTGATCTCTAACGAGGAGCTTAACCCTTTATCGCCGGAGCCAGTTTTGGCCTTCCTGACAGAGCCCTTTTTAAAATCTGACGTGTCACTTTATGTGAGAATCACTTTTTGACACTTTTACCTATCCAAGTGATTCGGAGAGTGTTTTCTTGTGACACATTGTGCTTTAAGATAGTAAGAAATTTTGGTCCATACAATCCTTGTTTGTTTGTGAAAAATATCAAAGTATCATGAAAATATGGAAAAATTTGCAATTTTCAAAGTTCAAACATTTCTGCGTGTAAGAAAGATAGTTATTCCACTCAAAATAGTTTATAATTAGTATCTACTAAGTCTACTGTAGGTTGGCATCATTTTTTATTTTTTTTTATTTTTTTACCACATTAGGGGGCTAAAAAATGTAATAGTCATTTTTCACATTTTCAGGAAAGTTTGCAAAATAGATTTTTTTAGGGGCCAGTCCTGTTCTGACATGACTTTGAGAGGCCTCTATGTTGGATACCCCCATAAATGACCCCATCTAAGAAACTATACCCCTTAACGTATTTAAAAAAGCATTTAGGAATTTTGTTACCCATTTAGGTATTTCAAAGAGATTAAAGCAAAGTGGAGGTGAAATTCCACTTTTTTTGCAGATTTTCATTTTTATCCATTATTCACTGGAACACGGTAGATGAGACCAGGGAAATTAAACTCAACATTAATTCCCCAGATTCTGCCATTTTCAGAGATATCCCATATGTGGCCCTAGTGCGCTATTTGGCTCAACCATAAGCCCCAGAAAAGGAGGAGCACCTACCGGACTCTGGGGTCTCATATTCATTATGATTTTATTTAGGTGCCATTTAAGGTTTGTGGACGCCCTAAGGCCCTAAAACGAAAAAAACACCCCTAAAAAGACCACATATCGGAAATTACACCCCTTAAGGATTATATCTAGGGGTGTTTCACAAATTCTTTTAGTATTGGGCTCTGAAAATAAAAAAAAAATTTTTTCCAACAATCTGCAATTTTAGCTGAAAATTTTTAATTTTTACATGGAATCTTGGAAAAAAAAATCATCCCAATTCTTACTGAGTTTGGCAATACCCTCCCGGAGGGTGTAAGCTGTTGTTTGGGGGCGTGGCAGGGCGTACAAGGGAGAGGGCGCTATTAGGCTTTTAGAACGCAGATTTTGGTGGGGCCATGTCGCATCTGCAAAGCCCCCAAAGTAGCAGAACAGGTGAAACCTTCCAGAAGTCGCCCCATTTTGGATTCAACACCCCTCATGGATCTCATCTAGGGGTGTATTGTGCATTTTGGGTGCACAGGTGTTCCAAAGTTTTTTTTAGCTTTGGGCCATGAAAATGGGGGGAAAAGCGCAGTTCCGACATTGTGTTTTGGGCTTCATTTTTACAGTGTTCGCCTTACGGGATAAATGAAAGGATAACTTTACTATGTGGTTCGGTACAATTGCAAGGATATATATTTTATATAGTTTTTTATGTTTTGTTACTTTTACACAATAGAAATGAGTTTAGAAAAAATTGCATTTTTATTTCGTCATAGTCTGACAGCCATAACTTTTTTATTTTTATGTATACGGAGCTGGTTATGGGCTTGTTTTTTGCAGGATGAGTTGTTTTTTTATTGGTACAATTATGGGGTGCATGTGATGCTTTGATCACTTTTTATTAAGGTTTTTGTGAGGCATTTTGAGCAAAATACATCAATCCTGGTAGTGTTTTTTATTTTTATTTTTTACAGCGGTCACCGTCTGGTATAAATGACATGCTAGATTTACTCAGCAAGTTGATACAATTACAGCGATACCAAACTTTTATTTTTTTATGTTTTATTTCTTTCACACAATAAAAACACTTTTATTCAATAAGGAAAACATGTTTTTGCTTTACCATAGTCTGAGAGCCATAGCTTTTTTATTTTTCTGTGCATGGAGCTGTGTAGCAGCTTGTTTTTTGCGGAATGAGTTGCTGTTTTTATTGGTTTTTAAATCCGTTTGTTAGAAGGCAGGGTGAAGAAAATACTGCAATCCTAGCAGTGTTTTTTATTTTTATTTTTAACAGCGCTCACCGTGCAGTATCCGTGTCAAGTTAGTTTTACTTCCTGGGTCGAGACGATTATGGGGATACCCAGTTGATATAGTTTTTTATGTGGAAGCACTTTTTTTTAAAAAATGTTTTTATTGTGTAAAACAATATTTATGCATCGCTGTCTTCTGACAGCCATAACTTTATTTTTCCGTATACAGACCTGTGTAAGGTTTTTTTTACAGCGTAGATGGTACGGGTTAAGTAACATGAAATATTTATAGGGTGGATCGTTAAGCATGCAGCGATACCAAATATGTGTACTTTACTTATTTTTGATCTTTTTTAGGGCGACATTTTTTACTTTTTCACATTTTTTGCACTTTCCCCCATAAGGGATTTTTATCAGAGATCTTCAGATCACTGTTACAAGGGGAGGTAAGTACACAGCATAGCTGCTGTATAATGGTTTCCATGGCAACTGTCAATCACCATACTCGCAATGCATTGCAGGCATGGTGATGTCAACTGACGGCCCGGATGCTTTAGTAAAGCATCCGGGCTGTCAGGTGAGTGGACCAGTAGCGGCGCAGTAGCCGCACATACTGCGACAATCGCAGGCAGGAGGAGCTCACTCCTCCTGCCTGTAACTTCGTTAAGCAACCATGATAGGTCGCGATATCGAAGGGTTAATTGCCCATGGCCGGAGCTCACTCCGGCGGCGCGAGTAATGCGGCATGATGCCAGCGGTAATATACTGCTGGTCCCATGGCATGATCTTGCAAGCTCCACTTGTGAGCTCGCAAGACCGCCATGACGTACCCATACGTCAATTTGCAGGAACTCCTACCCAACCTTGACGTATGGGTACGTCAAATGTTAGTAAGGAGTTAAAGAGAACCTGTCATATAGGTTATGTCCCCCTTGCTGAGGAAAGCACAAGCTAGTGATAGACATGATGCTGTAGTTTGAAATGAAAGCTGAGCTCTGATTGGTTGCTATGGACTCTGGTTGCTATGGGCAGCAAAGACAGTCATACTGCTAGACAGTTTTCATATATTAGGCCCGATGTGTCTTGTTTGTATATATGAGGGTTTTGAGGATGAGATGACCTCCCGTCAGTCCTTGGTGAGACCCATCTTATTTCACAAGGCCCCACGAATTCTACTCATGCCCCTGTTAATAAGAATCACATTATAGGCCACATGTATGAAAACTGTCTAGGTCTAAAATTCACTTTGTTGCCCATAGCAACCAATCAGCGCTCATAGCAACCAATTAGAGCTCATAGCAACCAATCAGAGCGCGCCTTTCATTTTTTCAGAGCACTATATGAAATGAAAAGGGTGCTCTGGTTGGTTGCTATGGGCATCAAAGTGGATTTTAGACCTAGACAGTTTACATACATGTGGCCTTATATCTCATTGTTTTCATTTCCCCTCTATTGATTCGCACTCACAAAAATCTATCACTACCTTACTATCTATGCTTGAGAAAAGACCAAGGAAACAGGAACCGATGCACAAGAAGAAAGAAGTCCAAAATCTGAAAATAAAACATCTGCTCTAAAGTGTTTCCTTTACATCAAAATGCAAAGACCATTTGTCAGACCTCATGTCCGCGGCACATTTCAACCCTTGCACGGTGATGTACAAGTTCTTGTCTCAAGTGGAAAAAGTCAAAACATTATTCTTTCATCCTTTCCCCCTAAAAAAAAAATCAGAACCTCTTTCCTTATCTTGTACAACCTGTTTCCTGACACTGGATGACCACAGGTAGTATCATTCTGAATGACTCCACACGTCGGAGGACCACAGGAAGTATCATCCAGAATAACTCCTAACACTGGAGGACCATAGGAAGTATCATCCAGAATGACTCTGCACACTGAAGGACCACAGGAAGTATCATCTAGAACGACTCCACACATCAGAGGACCATAGGAAGGATCATCCAGAATGATTCTGCACACTGGAGGACCACAAGAAGTATCATTCAGAAAGACTGCGCACACAGAAGGACCACAGGAAGTATCATCCAGAATAACTCCAGACATCACAGGACCACATGACGCATCATCCAGAATGACTCCTGACACTTGAGGACCACAGGATGCAGCATCCAGAATGACTCCTGACACTTGAGGACCACAGGAAGTATCATCCAGAATAACTCCAGACATCACAGGACCACATGACGCATCATCCAGAATGACTCCTGACACTTGAGGACCACAGGATGCAGCATCCAGAATGACTCCTCACACTGGAGGACAACAGGAAGGATCATCCAGAATGACTCCTCACACTGGAGGACCACAGCAGACATACAACATATGTCACTGACATATGACTCCTGACACTGGATCAGTATTTGGCACGGCTTTTAACATCCAAAGACCACAAGATACAGCATCTTGATGCAACTACATGAATGACTCTCTGGAGGAACAAAGGGGACTCATTGGAAACAACTGACATTGGGATTTCCTAGCAGGGAGAAAACAAGCCCTTTAAGATCGTGGAACAATAATCATTCCCATTGTAACGTTTACACATCAAGATGTTCATACTCATGCTCAGAATGGTTCTTTATTCTGCAAAATGGAAAGTAATTTCATCTGGTGAAGTCTACAGTCTTGTATGTACGGGCACCTTAACCCCCTTGGCTGTTTCTTGTCTTGTGTACCCTCTTTAGTAGCTATGTTTGCTTATAACGGTTTATCTTCACTTACTGCCCATCATAGATAATTGCAATTTTATTTCCCAAGTGACCATTGTAATTATCTTAAGTTTAGAGACTGCATGAAAAAGAAAAAACTCACAAATTATTCTGGAATGAAAAGGCTTAAAAAACAAGCCCTGGTGATGGCCTTCTGCACAGTCCTATACCTACAATAAATTAAAGGAACGCTAAACCTAGAAAGTAATGATGAAAGCAAACAGAGAAAAAAGAAAACACACTCCCTGTTCATCAGCCTGTAGGGTCTTGTTCATGTTCCTGAAACAAACTGTAGAAATGTTGTGGTGGACGCAGGGATTAATTCCCTAAATTTTAGCCTGACAGACAGCTGAGGGACAGGGTTTAGTCAATGGGTGTAGCTTAGCATTAGTAGAGAAGTGGGGGAGGGCTTCTTCTGCTGCCAGTTGCCTTTCAGACACACTAAGGTTTGTGAGAAGAAGGAAGGACGTAGATAAGACACATTTAGAATTCTTTATATTTTTATTGCAGTTTAGTCCGAAATATGGAAATTAGGAGTTGTTTATGGGAAATTTTTAGTTGGACTGCATCACATGCATATCACAGGACCTTATTGTGGGCCCAGCAGGGGCGTAGCCGAGCGTAGCTACAGGGGGTGCAGAGGTAGCAGTCGGTACTGGGCCCTGCAGCCTGAGGGGGCCCAAAAGCCCTTCTGCCACATAAGAAGACACCAGTATTGTAAATGGCGCACAGTAATTGGGGGGCCCCATTTCACTTTTTGCACTAGGGCCCAAGAGCTTGAAGTTATGCCTCTGGGGCCCAGGTACTGATGAAGTAATGGGCACCTACAATAATGGGGTCCTGGAAGATATGGAGATACAAATGTGATGCTTGACACTATTTAAGGATTGATTTGCAATTAATCTATTATTAACTTATTAATTAATTTTAATTTATTTATTAATTTACTTTTTGGTTTTCTGTTTTTCGTCTCCATCTTCCAAGGGTAATAACTATTTAAATTTTTTCTTCTACGAAGATCTATGAGGGTTTGCTTTTTGCATAACAAGATGTATTTTTAATGGTGCTGTTGACTGCCAAATGTTTGTAGGGTGAAACATGAAAAACCTGCATGTGTGCCATTTTTGTGGGGGTTTATTTCTATAGAGTTCACTGTTCAGTATAAATAGCATGTTATCTGTGTTTTGCAGGTTGGTACAATTCCGGTGATACCAGATTTATATCATTTTCATTAGGTGTTACTACTTTTAAAAAGTAAGAATTAAAAAAACCTCTTTTATTTTTACTCCGGTAGAGCCGTGTGATGGTTCGTTTTTTGCAGGGCGATGACTGGTTTTTATTGGTACCAGTTTGAAATTTATGCGTCTTTTTTATTCTTTTATGTTTCGATGTTACTGGGAGGCGAGAAGAACAAAATAAACACTGTTCATAACATGATAACATTGTGTTGAATCGGACTTTTAGAGATGTGGGAACACAAATTATGTTAATCTTTTCCATTGTTTATAGTTTCCTATGTGGTAAATGGGGAAAAGGATTTTCGTTTAAATTTTTAATATTTTTAAAACCATATTATTTATATTAACTTTTACAGTGCAGCCCCATTCGCTATATTTTTAAACAGGCGCACTCCAATATTAGGTGCATAACACAGCGCCCGCGGCACTTTGGAATCACCTGAGATCAGGGGGCGTGCTGGAGGCGTGTCACACAACAACCGTACGAAGCTGCACATTTATAGCTTCAGTATAGAAAATCCAGGCGCATTACTACTGGAACAGGTAAACCACTTTTAAAGTGGTTTACCTGAGCCAGAAGTGTCGCTTTGTAGCTAGAAAGCACTAAATCTATGACCCACAGTAGAACAGGTTAATAGATTCAGGCGCATTCTATGCTACTAATGCACGCAAAAAAAATGGCGCCTATATCAGGGTGTAATAGGAATACAATCATGGCAGCCACAGAAGTTTTCATTAGGATCCTGGCTGCTATGGCAACCAAACAGAACCCCATAAACACGTCATGGGGCATTCAGGAGCCATCCAAAAGGTTAAATAGCCAGATTCTGACCTGTCTCCAATCCCTGCAGTAAGTGGTGGTTGCCAGCTGTAACTAACCACTATGACTCCCTAAGTACTGGTTGAGTGTACTAGTAGGTCCAAATGCACTAACGTGTTAAGGGAAAACCTTAGGCTGTGTTGGACTGGGGTGCCTAGGGCCCACAGGTGGAGTTGATTCTAGGAGCCCACCAGTTGAGCTGTTTCTTGGCCCACCAGTAGAGTTTATTTTAAGGGCCCACCCTACAGCTACTGTAAATGACTGTATGTGCCGCCTTTACTCTGTCTCTTCCTTTATGCTTCTCTTTCTGCTTTTTTACCTTTTCTGAGGATGTATATGCAGTTAAAAAACAACTCCAGGTCTACCATGCTCAGGGGCCCACCGGAGTATTCCCCTATTCCCCTGTGGGCCAGTCCGAGCCTGACCTTAGGGAGAATATATCTACTGTGTTATTGCTTCCCCAATGCCAGAGGGGCTGTAAATGACACAGGAATTCCCTTTTTTTGTTTTTGGATCCATGTACCATATTCCACCCCCTTAGGTCCTGTACTGGCCATAACACAATGTATTCAATGTGGCTGTTTCTTTCATTTCATGACCTTTGTACAGAATCATAAGAAAAGCTTATGGTTCAGTAATAAGTGGCCGTGCATATGCGCTTTACTGAGTGACATTTTATCTGCTGGGCTCCCAATGTGATACTGTTTTTTTAGGTTTATGTTTCCTGTACTAAATGGACATGTTATGCTAGTGCTTATCAGCTACTGATATCATTTCATATGACATATGGGTTTCACACATACGAAATATGACATTATAATTAGAAAACCATTTCCAGCGCTCAAACGTCGGGCGGATGGTCGGGTGAAAAGTTCATATAATGGAAGGGTTTTGGAGAGTGCTATAGATTGCCTTGTACAACAAAGGCAAAAGTTAGTCAGCACATCCGAAAAATGATGAATCAAGCTGGAGCACGCTGTGGCGGCTGAAAAGCAAAAGCCAACCACACAACAAGTACAGCAGCATTCAGCGGGCGAAAAGTCATAAGCAAACATTCAATTTGTAGCATGTTTTAAGCAGCATTGCTGCTATATTCACTGTATATGGACTGTACTGTATATTTATACGTATGAATCTGAGGTTCTTAATGCACATTTTAATTAAACTGTGTGAACCCCTCTGCCAATTACTTCACTGGCTTCCCATTGCCCAGCGAATCCAGTTCAAGTTAGTAACCCTGACCTACAAGGCTCTCCATAACCATTCCCCTCCGTACATCTCTGCCTTAATCTCTAGATACCTCCCCTTACGCAATCTCCACTCCTCACAGGACCTTCTTCTCTGCTCTCGCCGTGTCAACTCCTCACATAACCATCTCCAAGACTTCTCTCGTACTTCCCCCACACTCTGGAACTCACGGGCCCCAAAAAATCAACTCTCCCCACTCTCACAGGCCCCCAAAACAAACCAAAAAACCCAAATTCCTTCAGGATTGCCTATAACCCACAATAAACCCGCGCCACTGTGCTACCCCAAAACCCATCCCTTCCCCTAACCTTCTTCTCTTCCACACCTTCCTTGGGTAGCTGTAAGCCCTCTGGGCAGGGACCTCTCCCCTTTTCCCCTTTTGTACCAGTTGTTAGTTTTTTAATTTGTCCCTTTGTACTTGTTTGCCTATGTTTTGTATAAAACCCAAATTTGTCCACCCGCTCGGAAAACCAAAGGGAGCGCAAAAATAAATAAAATAAAAAAAAACCCCCCTATCCGGTCAAGATAGGGAAATTTGCCCGCGTAGTAATAGATTTTTAACCTCCCCTGGGGCAAAGGACATCTTTAGAATTCGGGGGTTGTGTTTGTTTGGATTCAGATCAAAGTAAAAATTAAAATAAAGGGCAGCGATTAAACCCCCGGGGTTGGCCCCAGAATCCAATTTTTTAGACAATCAGCAAATAACTTTCCCCAAAATTTTAATCCAGGGAACCATTGAAAAACTTTGGTGACCCCCAGGGGTTAGGGTTTTAAAGTTAGGGTAAAGTTGGACTAATCTAAACCCTGAATTTTTGGCTTAGTTTGGGGGGAAATTTGCCCGGGTGTACAGGGCTTTTTTAGAGGCCAAAAAAACACATGCAGAATTCCCTCTCCCCCCCCCCCAAATATGCTTTTTGGGGAAATTGCGGTTTGGGACCCCCCCCAAATCTCCTTTTTTTTTTTTTAAACAAATTTGGGGTCAAGCAACTCTTAAGCCCAAACAGAAAGCTTGCGAGAAATGCTAATTCTGAGCAATAGGTTTTCACTTACTTAACTAAACCAGAGAGACCGCTGGGGAAAACTAGGAGGGGGGGGAAATTTGGGGTATCCCCTTTTTTTTTTTATTTGGGGGCCCTGAACCTTTTTAAATGACTTTTTGGGCTGGGGTGACAAAAATTTTTTAAAGGGAATGTGTCATTTAAAAATTAGTAATTTTTTAAGTCCCATTTTTATTTTAAAAAAATTTTTTTTGAATTTTTGGGTGTTTTTTTTTTTTGTTTTCCATATCAATTTCAATATTTTTTAATCTTAAATCCCCTTTAAGTTTTTACTTTGGCCCCTGACCTTTTTTGCACTGGGTTTAACAGCATTCAAGAGATGCTTACAGTAGCTTTTTGCACAAGTAAGAATTAAAGGGGTTTTGCCAGAAATTTAAAATTTACCCTGGGGAAGTTTTTTAAATTAAATAAAAAAGCATTTTCACCATTCATTATTATCAAAAATTCTTTCCGTTTTTTTTTTTAGTGCTCCTTTTGGGGTCCATTGTTTACAGCTCATCTCAGGGGGTACGACCAGGGTGAGAGCTTCCTCAGTCCTGGGCGCACCCTGCTCAGAAAATCACCTCCCTCTCAGTTTAGCTACTGAGTGTTCAAACCCCGTGCTGTCCCTTCTCCCCCCCGTCCCCCTGTACTTTTTAGTAATTAAATCAAACAGTGCAAATAAATAAAAAAAAAAAAACCCCAAACAGGTTGTGCATTGATAAAAGAAATAAAAAAACCACAGGGTTTTGGGTTTCCCCGCAGGGTTTTAACCTAGGGCCCTTTTGCCTGGGGGAAAAAATTTTACCCCCTGAGCCACATTGTAACTACTCACAGCTTTTTACATAAACAGGGCCTTTCTTTGACTTCAGAGAGAAAAAAGGGCCCGGTGTTCATCCTGCTAGGTCACTGAAATGCAATTCAAACAAATCACACAGCCCCCCCCCTAGCACACAAAGATGAAGGCTGGGGTGCAGGAGTTTTGAAATGGGGATTGTGGCAAAACCCCCCTTTTTGATGACTCAGCCCCCCTTTTACTTCTATAGGGGAGGGTTTTTAGTCCCTGCTCTGTGACCTGGGGAAGAAAACACTGTACAGGGAGGGGAAAGGTGAACTTTACATCTCCTTTGTGACTGCGGATCCTGTGTTATTATTCACACTGGGTTTTCCTTTCAGTTTTTCCCCCTTTTTGCTGGTAATGAGCAGATAATGAGAAAACCTCTCCTTTCAGAAAGGGGAAATAAACAGACTATTTTTAGCTTTTGGACAAAGTGAAAAATGCTGGGCTTAAAAAATTATTAAAAAAAAATTGAAAAAATGATTATGGAAAATTTTAAAAAAAAAAATAAAACCAAAAATTCTTAAATTGTTTGAACATAAAAATGTGAAATAAAAAAATTTAAATCAAAATTTTTTGGGGACACAAACCCCTTTTAAATGCCCTTTT
>JAODAL010068257.1:0-16892 GCA_025379985.1 Phyllomedusa bahiana
GGAAGATCACACTAATAAAGGGTTTTCCCTCTGTGCAGAAGTAGACAATTTCGATGAGCTGTTTGGCCACAGGCAGAGCGCAGGTCCTATCCCTATGAGACGTTGAGAGACACTGAGGCTGAAACATAAACGCTGTTCTATGTAAAACGAAGGTCATGTGATTTTTCCACCCAAAATCGCAACCATACACACCCCCGTCATGAACATCGCACACACATCTCACCCTGCTCTATTCTGTAATCTCATTTGCTGGCCGCCAAAATTACAGGAAGCGCCAAAAAAGGCGCAATCTTAAATAGATGATGCACAGTTTTTAAACCTTTAATTATCGCATGATCTGGAAATTTCGATCACCATAAAAACCTTGCCGATTTCAACTTTGTCGATAAAAATCGCTCAACACTACTTATAACATTTGTGTTATGCTTGAAAAAGGCTCGGTCACTTATTTTTGAGCCGAAACGTTGCATTCTTTTGTACTCCTGATTCAAGATTAAAGAAGCCTTTTATGCTAACATCCGTTTCTACAGTTTTTTGGACTTTGTTGGTGAGAGTTGGGCTCTCTTGCTTTTGGATGGTCTGCTGCATATGAGCTTCTTATGTGAATATCTATTGGGACTTCAGTGCTGGTCTACATAATTTTTCTGTTCGACTGTGTATATTGTCACTGGGCCTTGAGCATTTGTGGTCTTCTCCATACAAAAATTGTAATTGACAGTAACCTTGCGATCCCAGCCATTTATTCCTTGTGATGCTGCAATCAAGAGAATTGGGTCATTAAGTTGCTAATTGATTCTTCTGCAGGAACAAAAGATAAGTTGTCTATGAATCTAAAGATGCAAGGTGAGCGTTAGAGGTTGATAGGTTTAAGGGGTAGTCTGATCATAGAGGTGGCCACTCCGTTAAAGTCTGTCCTTCATGGCTCAGGAGGAAAGATCCCAAGAAGTCTCTGACTGGCCCACAGGGTAACCTCCTGTGGATCACTGGGCAAAGTGGCCCTCTAAGCATTGTAGACCTCTGAGTATGGCAGGTTTGGGGCTTCTTTTTAGAGAAAGAGTGGCAAAATTTGTCACTTCTTTCTTCTCAGTTATTATGCCGGTTAAAGTTAGTGATCAGGCTTATATATGTCCCAATTGCACCTACTGCACAATATCCTCCAATGAAAAAAGGGGAGAGGAACGTATTTAAAGTTATTTCCTGAGAGCTACTGCCGCCTGCATGCGTCATATTATTGCAGCTGTTTAACTATAATAACTACTGCCCCCATGAAGGCACAGTTATCTGGGGGAGAAAGTGGTTGAGACCTCCCTCCCCATCTTTTCCCTTTAACTTGCCTCACAATATTATTAATATATATGCATTATGTAAACCCGTTACTTACAGCCGGTCATAATAAAATGTGTCTTTGTCTTTGTAACAATTTCACTGTGGGGATCTGATCTAATTGAGAAACCGTTTCTCATTTATTTAGACACTGTGGCTGTGATCGCTACGGCATCTAAATGATTAAACAGCAAGGATTGGAGCTGGCTCTGTTCCCTGCTGTTAGCGGTAGATGCTGACTGCAATTAGGAATTTACCGACACCAGGACATTCTGTGTCAGTAAAGGGTTAAAGACGGGTATGCTGTCTCAGTGTGCACTCTATGCTATATATTATTGTGTAAAGGGGTTCAGTACAAGAGTTGCATGGAGTCATGTACAGTAGTTGTCGGGGAAGCTTGGGTGGGCAGAAATCAGCTTTACTGGTGGTCCTCAGGAATCAACTCCACTGGTGAGCCCAAGGCACCCTGGGCTGATACTGATCCCAAATGTGGATAGTTGAGACAGGGATGTGGAGGCTTTAGAGGGTCTCCTGGGAGCTGCTACTGATGCATGCATGCTGCTGAAACCTTTTAAATTGGACAGTCAGATCCTGGAAGCTTAGGTAGCTAGGCAACAGGAAATGGTTTATGCTGAATAGATGTCACAAGGAAACTGGTTGCTGCACCATGGAGACAGCAGTGAGAAGTGAAAGACACAGGCATTGTATGCAGCAAACTCCTATAATTGCTATTATATGAACCTGGAGCACATACAACTTACCACTATCACTTACGAAATTTAGTAGCATGCACAAGTAAAAGTGTGTTAAAAAAAACTGAATTGATCAGCAATTCCAAAACAATTTTATAGAAAATGATGTAGGTACATGCTGATGTGGCGGCAAACAATGCAAACACAACAACATCAGCATCACCCTACAAATGCTAAGGCTGCGTCCACACGACAAAGGTCAAAATACTCATTGGATTCTGATTTGTAAACCATCCCCTAAACATTCCCCAACATTAGCCCTTGTTGACCATTTTATTAACGAAAGGCAGGCTGGACTTGTGCAGCGGGAGACACCTAGGTCGCTGGCCCTGACGCGACTTGTTTGCAGTGACAGCCGGGGTGGAGCGTGGAACAGAGTCGGAATGCAAACTCATAGTCGGGGACAAGCAGAAAGGTTAAGGCAAACAGCAGGCAAATGTGGTCATTGGATGGAGCCAAGGCCCTAGGGAGCGGGTGTCATAGTCCATGCGGCAACTCAAGTTGTAGACCGCGGGCATGGCCGTGTCCCTGCTTCTGTCCTGTCTCCATTCACGCTGCGGCCACTGCTGTGGACCGCAGACGTGTCTGTTTGCTAGTTTGTGTCCCCAATTCCTATACCTGTCACTGTGTTCCTTGTTATTGCTGCTACTCACATGTCCTCACTCCTGTTCCTGTCTGGGTCTGCACACTCTCCCCGCTGGCGGGCGCATGGTCGCTGGTCTGAATTTAAAGGGACAGTGTCCCAATTACCTATCCAATGACATTTGACCTCCTGTGATTTAAGGAACATCCTGCCTCAGTTCCCGGTCAGTTCATGATTGTCCATCTGAGCTCCTGACATTCTGCCGCTTACTGCTGTCCTGATACCACATTTCTGCTGATACCTGCCGCTATGCCTATCTGATACCTGCCTCAGCTCCAGCGTCAGTTCATGAATATCCATCTGAGTCCGGGTTGCTGTTCTTGTACCTCCGTTCTGCTGTTTCCTGCTGTTTTGCCTGTTTGTACCTGCCTGCTATCTTGCCTAGGACTCTGTTATCTGCATATAGCTATACTGGCCTGTGACCCATTATCTCTGCCAGCACCTGGTGTTCTTGTCCTGCACATTGGCTGTCACTGCGAGTAGCCTACCATCTACGCTCACGGTGGCCCAGAGAATCCACATCAAGCACCCGGCATCCACGGTGTCAGTGCATACTGACATCGCTGGTCATTACAGAATGCACTGACCATTGATCCCGCCGAAGTGACTCTGCCTGAGATCTAGCAGCCGTTGTATCTTGTATTGGCATCTATCTGAAACAACTCTTTTCTGAAGCTTCAGTTCATCTGCACATCTGGATCAAGTACCATCTGCACCAGCACCTGTTGTAGCTCCACCTCTTGTTGCCATTGTCAGTCTCTGTCCAGAGCGTCTGTACCTGCTGGCTCATGGTCCCGCGCAGAGCATCTGTACCTGCTGGCTCATGGTCCCGCCCAGAGCGCCTGTCTCCACTGGCTCATGGTCCTGCCCAGAGCGCCTGTACCCGCTGGCATGGTCCTGCCAGAGCGCCTTACCGTGGCTCATGGTCCTGCCCAAGCGCCTGTCTCCACTGGCTCATGGTCCTGCCCAGAGCGCCTGTACCCGCTGGCAAGGTCCAGCCCAGAGCGCCTGTACCCCCTGGCTCATGGTCCTCCCCAGAGCGCCTGTACCCGCTGGCTCATGGTGCACCCCAGAGCGTCTGTACCCGCTGGCTCATGGTTCCGCCTAGAGCGTCTGTACTAGCTGGCTTATGTTCCCCCTCCCCCTACTGTCTGTGCCCCGTTTGTTCCTCCTGTACCCCTCCTTTTATAGGTATTCCTGGTACTGGCTATAACTGAGCCTGTAGTTGGTTTTTGGGGATGCCCCCAAGGAAGTTTCAGGCCCCAGACCTATGTGGGATTCCTTTCTGTGGATTGGGAGGAGGTGAGTGTTTAAGGGGTGGGGTGGTGTCACATTACATGCCCCGGCCGCTGTGTCCCTGCTTCTGTCCTGTCTCCATACCTGTTGCTGTGTCCTTTGTTATTGCTGCTACTCACCTGTCTTCGCTCCTATTCCTGTCTGGGTCTGCACACTCCCCATAGGGTGGGCATGTGCTCGCTGGTCTGGATTTAAAGGGACAGTGCCCCAATTACCTGTCCAATGACCTACGGCCTCCTGTGATTTAAGGAACTTCCTACCTCTGTTCCTAGTCAGTTCATGATTGTCCACCTGAGCTCCTGACCTGCTGCTGCTTACTGCTGTCCTGATTCCACGTTTCAGCTGATACCTGCCTCAGCTCCAGCGTCAGTTCATGAATGTCCATCTGAGTTCCTGACCTCTGCTGCTCGTTGCTCCTGTTGCTGAGTGAACCTCTGAGCTACCTGCAGTTAACCCATACATGCCAACTCTCCCGTTTTTGGCGGGGGGGTCCCGCATTTTGGTTCCCCCCTCCCGCCCCCCCGGGGTCCTTTTAAAAGGCCGGGGGACAGAGTAGCGCTAGTGCCTACTCTTGCGCCGGGCCGGGCCCGCCCCCGGGGGGGGGTTGAAGCGGGGCCCCTTCACCCCCCCGGAGGGCTCGCTGTGCGGGGAGGCAGGAGGGATGGGCCCCCCCTTTCCCCCCCCCCCCCCCCCTGTTTGTCCGGCGCCGGGGTGTGCGCCGCACATACGGGCAGCGGCGGGAGGGGAAGTGAACCGTGCAGGGGTGGGCGCGGGTGCTCTCACTTCCCCCCGCGCCCCAAAAGGGGATCGTCCGGGAGGGCCGTGCTCAGGACCCGGTAGGTAAGTGGAAAATTTTTTATTTTATTTTTATTAGCTATATGGGGGGGGGGCTCTCCTGGGAACAGAGGGGGACTACCCGGGGGCAACGAGGGGGCACTACCTGGGAACAAAGGGGGCAACCCCCGGCAACAATGGGGGCACTACCTGGCAAAAGGGGCCCCACCTGGAACAGAGGGGCATCTACCTGGGAACAAGGGGGCACTACCGGCAACAATGGGGGGATACCTGGCAAAAGGGGGCACTACCCGGGAAAAAAGGGAAAGGGGGCACTACCCGGGAACAGGGGGCACTACCTGGCAAAAATGGGGGGACTTGGCAACAATGGGGGCACCCCCTCCCAACAAGGGGGCATCTCCCTGGCAACAAGGGGGGGCATACCTGGGCAACAGAGGGGGAACAAAGGGGCAACAATGGGGGGCACACCTTTGGAAAAAATGGGGCACTCCCGGGCAAAAAATGGGGGCACCTCCCGGGGGTAACAAAGGGGGGCCCCCTACCGGCTAACAAAGGGGGGCCCCACCTGGCAACGAGGGGGCACTACTTGGCTCAAGGGGGGCATTACCTGCCGAAAGGGGGCACAAACCTGCTTATGGGGGGTTTTATACCTTCTATAAGGGCATCTAGGCATTCTTCCCAAAGCCTTTTATCTTTTGGGGGATGGGTGTGGTTTTTGAAAGGGGGTGGTATAGACAAGAGGGCGTGTCCATGAAATTTTTTGCGCGGCGCCATAGCGCCCGCCCACAAGATCCCTCTTTTTTCTTTTTTCAAAAGTTGGCAACTATGAGTTAACCTCTGACTTATCTGCATATATATTACTGCTGTTTCTGCCACTGCACCAGCTTGCTATTACAATTTTTTCTGGGTGTAATCCGCCATCTGACTTTTAGCTACCTGCCTTGGGGCCCGCTTACTTTCTTTTTGGTTTTAAACCTTCTGTGTCCAGGTTGGGTGCCCTTTTTACTTCCGTTTGCTTTTTTGGGCCCCTTTTGTTTCCTTCCTGCTCTTTGCCTCTTGCCTAGGTCTCTGTCATCTGCATATGGCTACATCGTCGTGTGATCTGTCATCATGCCAGCACCTGGTGTCCTTGTCCTGTACTCTGGCTGTCACTGGAAATAGGGTTTCCAAACTAGCTTTGCCGGGGGCCCCCGGGGTTTTTACCCAAGCACCCCGGTTTTCCAGGTGTCAGTTTCATAAAACACCCTGGTCGTTCCCCGTGGGGGGTGACTGCTTTGGGGAGGGGAGAGGGGCCCAGAGAAAGGGGGGTAATGAGCAAAAGCACTAGTGGGTTGCGGGATCCATCGTGACAAGTCTGACATAGTCCAAAGGGAAATAGTTTGACTTCTAAGGGGAATGGTTTACACGGCTTCACCCCCCAAAGTGTTTTCTTTCTTGTTTGGATCTTTTGGCTGCAGAAGAAACCCCACCCCCGTATTTTAAATAGGGGATCTGCTGCCCTCTAAAACGGGGTTTAAGAATTTACATAAATTCTTGGAACGCTCCGAAAGACCCCAAAAAAAAAGATGCACGGGAAAAAACCCCATCGACGATCACTTTGTTTTTGAATGCTGAGGGTGTTTTTTCAAAAGAAAGCAATTAATCAAATGCACGTTGTTTGTTGCGGTTTTGGGTCCGGTTTTTTTGGGGGCCCAAAAATGGATCCAAAACACGCATCTAAAAAACACTGTGTGAACATACCCTAATAATGCAGTTCTGCATGGGAAACAAAATGGTAATTTGGGAAAAACTGGGCCTTTTCCCCCTATTTCCAAATGATCCCGTGACACCCCAAAAGGGGAATGTATGAGGAAAAAAGGGCGGATGCATTTGGGATCCCAAGAGGTATTTTATAGCCCCGAATTATGTTACCCCATGTTGTTTTACTTTTTTTAAGAGAAAGGGGTCTCTGTTGTTAAATAAAAAAAAAAAACCAATTTTGAAAAAAAATTGGGGGGTTTTCCCCCCCCCCCCAGGAAAAGTTTTTTTTACACAAAGCATAAATGAAAAGGGGCCCAAACCATGGAATAAATTTAAAACCCATTTTCAATTTAAATTTTTCTATGGGAAAGGTTAGGCAAATCAGTGTTTTTATGGGTTTAAGTTTTTTTTGTATTTTTTTTTATTATTTTTTATTTTTTTTTTTGCCCCCATAGTTATGTTATATATTACACATTCAATATAAATTGTCTTAATACAATAAAGTGCATGGTTAGAAATATTTTCATCATTTTAATAATGGGTAACCAGCACAACAAACTGTCGTTTATTTTATTTTTTCATGATTTGTAGGCAATATGTACTTTTGCAACAACTTATGTAATATGTAAATAAAAAATTACTTTGCAAATCTCCTTGATTATATTCTCTAATTACATCTCCTCTGGTTGCAAACTAAATTAATGCAGCTTCTGTTCCACATTTACAAACTAAGGCTATGTCCAGTCCGACGTGTTATGGAGGTATTTCGGAAAAAGAATCACGGGATTCCTGCTGAGGATTTTAAGTAACTGAAACATTTTTCACCTTAACCCATGTCCCCCAACCCTCTGAGCTGTATCTGATGAGGATCTGCTCAAAAGAATGAAGATGTTCATTCTTATTTTTCAACACCACAGATTAAATCCTTGGTGTGGAGATTCTGTAACTGTATGTGAACTGCAATGCGATCTGGCTATTCAAATTAATGGCCGTCATTTTGTTTCACACAATGATTTTGATGAGGAACATGCATTGAAATCCTTCATAAAATCCATCATGTGAATAAACCCTAACGTTAAACCAGTTATATTGTATGGTCCTGCCCTCAGATATTTCATGTACTTCTGGCTGATCTTTTTATGGTACTAATTGTAGAAATACACTGTGCTGTAAAAGCGCAGTAAGGCCATGTCCCCACTGCACGGGTTTTCGGACAGTTTTTCAGCCGGTTTGCGGTTTTTCAGACCGCCTGAAAAAACGGCTGAAAATGAGCACAATTGTGCTCTATGGAAAACCCGTGCAGCAGTCCCCACTGCACGGGTTTTCCGCCCGGCGGTTTTGTCGGTGGCGGTCCGGCGGCAAAACATTGAACATGCACTATCTTCCGTCCAGTTTCCGGACGGAAGATGTGCTGCTCAACCGGCCGGTATTTGTCCTGTGCCGTGTGAACGCGCCCTAAAAGAGCAGCCACGATGCAACCAAGAACTGCTGCGGCATTCTCCTCCCATGTTTTTAGTGTTTGATAATTCAACACTGTCAAAGTCATATGGCAATTTACATTGATAATATTGGCTGCAAGGTGTTGCCAGTATTGACCTGCAAATTTGTGTGGCAACTAATCAAGCAAATTAAAATTGCCTTTGCCTTAATCGTGCTGTGTATCTCTATCCTGAAGGAAAAGTATTGCTTACTTAGTGGGGAAGATTTTGAACATCTTGCTAGACATATTAGATACTTTTTTATGTGAACCATTTGGCTAAACTATGTACTATGTAAAGCACTGGACATTTGGCACGTTTTTCGGCACGTTTTTTTGCAGAAATCCACAGCAATGCTTTGCATTCCTGTAGAAAAACACGCATAAAAGTCACGCAAAAAACTGATGTTTTTTCTGCAGCTTTTGACAGGCAGTGGACAAAAAACTCAGTTTTATGAACGTTTTTGTTATTTGGTTTTAGTGAGTTTTTTCTCCAATGCCGTGTATTGTGTATGTAGGGCCACAAGTATGAAAACTGTTTAGGTCTAAAACTCACTTTGTTGCCCATAGCAACCAATCAGCGTGCCCCTTTCATTTCATATAGTGCTCTAGAAAAATGAGAGGGGTGCTCTGATTGGTTGCTATGGGCAACAAACTAAGTTTTAGACAGTTTTTATACATGTGGCCCATAGTCTATGAAGACCACACTTGAGGCCTGATTAAATTCCATCGGGAATGACAGAAATAATTGTGTGGCAGACACCCCAGCAAAAATGCAACCAGCGCCTATGTTGTGTGTTGTAAAACAGGTCCAACACCACCTCTGCAATGAAGGCCCCAAAAAGAACCTACAATGCAGATGTGAACCAGGCCTTACAGGGAATCTTCATTGAGCTTAGGGCTTACAGGTCTGCAGGCAGGCATATGAGAGAATGCAGGGCTTGAGAAGAAATAATATCCATATGAGCAAATAACATTTTCCGGTTTGATGCTCTCACAACATGCAGACACATGTCTAAAAATATTTTTATCCATGGCAAAGGTGCAAATGACCTTAAAAATGCAAAGTGAAAGGTTCAAATTAAAAACATCATCAGTATGGTATAATTAGAAGGATGTTTTTCATCTGTTGACTATAAAGGGCATTTTCAATTTGACACAATCCTGAAAAAGAAGAGTTTTTATGCCGTCCCTGAATGCTTCTGAACAGTCAGTTTCAGAGAGGATGTTTTGGCAGCATGATGGCGTTAGAATTGTTGTCTTGCGTTGTCTTGAGCTTGTACGTTCTCCCTGTGTTTGGTTGGGTTTCCCCTGGATACTGTGGTTTTCCCCATATTAAAAAATATATATAAAATACATTATTATGTACTAATGTGAATAATAGGGACTAATGTGAATAATGGAAATCTTTGTACTGTGCTGTCGAATATAATAGCGCTAAATGAATAAATAAAATAAATAGAGAAAAAATATTGTTTGCATTAATTAAAAAAATTAAAGGGGTTGTCTCACTACATTGATTCCTCTTACCTCTGTCCTGTTTTCTTGGTTTCATTTTGAATTACAGGCTTCTACTTAGCTGCAGTAGAAGCCAGGTCTGTAGCTATAGCAACCAGTGCTGGCAGCCTATAAGGAGAGATCGAACAGGTCTGGACACTGTTAATGGACACATATTGCAAAGTGACTTGTTTTTGCAAGATCTTTAACATAAAAAGCAATCCTTGCAGTTAGACAACCCCCTTTTTTAGAGCTAAAATCCACAATCTTCTCAATAGTCTGGCATTTTTAATGCCCAAATCCAGACATAAATAGTCATAAATGCTGGTCAATTACTGGAAGCACTGAAAATATCTGTAGGTGGCATTGGATGATATTGTTAGTGAGATATCCCATGCAAGTAAACATGTAATAATTAAGAAACTGGTGTACATCCCACATATGACAAGTCCATAGCTCACTATAATATCTGTGTTTTACCATACTTTATTAAGTCATGTTTTGATTTGCTGTGGACTCTCTAAACACCTTCTCTAATACATGTCTTATTGAATCTTTGTCCATTTTCTTTTTTCCCCACCTGCCCACAACCAGGTAAACATATGGGTTCGCACTACAGTTGAAAGCTGAGCATAAAGATGTAGCGAAAAAAAATGCGACCAGAAATTCGTTTGTCTGTAGTACATTGAAATATAAGAGAAGTCCCAGAATCCGTGCAGGTACCACCGAAATGAGGAAAACTGTGACGCTAATGACAATGACAATGTAAAGTTTAGCATGGTGCCATTGCTTTGAGGCTGTTTGAATAGCAACAATAAGAGTGATACTGGAAAATATCATTATGGGAACCACAGTAAGATACAAAGCTGAAGTAAAGAAATACACATAGGTACAGTTTTCGGAGCCTGGGTCTTGATATTGAGCGGCATCAGTACAAATTCCATTTTCTAGTCCTGTCACTAGCAGTGACAGCAGCCAGAGCGCTATGCACATGTAGACTGATAAGTGTTTGGGTCTTTGGCATTGGTACCAAAATGGATATAGTGCAGCGAGGCATCTCTCCAGAGCAATGACTGTAAGGAGGTATGTACTAGCATTGAAACCAAAATTATAAAAAAGGCCAGTGATGAAAGCCATATAATTTTGCTCCGTAACTGAATTAGTCAAGCCATTTAAGTAGCAAAATGTGTACATTATCCATACCCATAATCCAAATAAAAAGGTAAAATCAGCTACAGCAAGGTTGAGGATATATCTGGTAAATGGGTTCTTCATAATCTTCAAAAAGAGGAACCAAATCACAGGTCCATTTCCCAAAAGCCCAAATAAACATACAACTAGAGAAAATATGGTCAAAGGCAATGCGTAAGTGTTTTGTCTGGCTGAGGACTGACTGTCTCCAGTTCCATTCAGTTCATCCATTGAGCCATTGTTGCTGAAGTGATTAAGTGATTCATTTGTCATCATTTCTGTAAAGATATTGAAGTTAAAATTATTATTTTTGTTGTAACACACAATCATATGTTTGTCTATAATGATTCATAGCTTATCCTCATATAAGGTAGGATCCAGTTCTAAATAAAACCTTTGCTTCCATTTGAATACATTAATCAACAACCTTAAAGGGGTTTTCTCACCATGCTTTTTTACAGAGCTCAATTAGAGTAAAGGTAGATGGACCCAGCGATAAAGATGAAAAAGGTGCTTGCTTTATTCCATATATAAACATGAGGAGGGTGCAAAGGGGACCCAAAAACCAACGCGTTTCGGGCTTAGGTTCACGGTCCTTGTTCACGGCCCTTGTTCACGGTCACACATATTTGACAGCAGTGATCATTTAAATAGGTAAAGGAAGGAAGGGGGTGTTACACAGACAAAAACGTCATTTCCTTATACATACTAGACATATTAAAATAATTGTCACAAAGCAGATATACTCAAAGACATTCATAAAATCCAACATATGTATCACAGGATAAAGGAAAAAGAAGTTACCTCAATAGATATAATAGATATTAGGTCATTTCTGTAGTTAAATCCAGGGGGGTGTTTTTGTGTCAGCTGTAGATCCAGATCCCTCGCGCATGCGCACGAGGCGTTGCCGTCACCTCTTTCTTGGGGCGGGCTACTTTTTTCTAAGCCGAAAAAACGTGGCTTTTACAAACCCTGCATGTGTTTTATGAAATGTTTCGGTCCCCCTGAGTGGGACTTTGGGCCTTTTTAAATACTATATAAGTGTTCTGAATGGGTTTTTAGCCTCGAAAACTGTCCAATATAGTTTTTTTTTACAGGATATACAGAAAAAAGCTTTCCCAAAAGGTTGGTTCCAAATTTTTAAATTTTCTTATGTTTTTAAATTTATTGTATCCCTTTTTGGGTCTGAACTATCCTGTTTGTGGCTATTTACTTCGACTTTTTTTGTTCAGGGAAAAAAACCTTTTAAAGGGAAAACCAAAACTTTTTGTGGGGGCATAGAGAAAGCACTGAAACCCAAGAACGAGGTGACTGGCAACCCTGTGCGCATGCGCGAGGCATACGGATCTACAGCTAGAAAACAGCACCCCCCCGGACTTAACTACAGAAATGACCTATTATATCTATTATGTTGGTTTTTTATGAATGTTTTTTGAGTATATTGCTTTGTAAAAATTTTTTTTAAATTTGTTAGTATGTATAAGGAAATGACTTTTTTTGTTGTGTAAACCCCCCCTTCCCTTTCCCTTTCCCTATTTAAATGATCACTCTGCAAATAGTTGCCCGTGAACAAGGGCTATCCCTAAGCCCGAAAGCGTTGGTTTCTGGGTCCCCTCTGCCACCTCCTCATGTTGGTTTTATTATGGAATAAAGCAGCACCTTTTTTCATTTATGCGGGCCCCACTCCCTTTACTCTATTTTGATTTGTTACGTGACTTCTGAATGAAGGCCGGGACCCCGTGCGAGGATGAAGCATAAAACACAGGGGTTTTGTAAAAGTTTGCCTATCCTTTCGGTGAGTAATGCTTATTTTACGTGCGGTTTTTTAGTTTTTCACAGACCCTTCAGACTCACACTTACTGGTTAGGCGGGGGTTCATAGCAGTGATTGACTATCAGCTCCCCATTCTACGAGCTGTACTTTTATATGCTCTGGAGATTTTAAAATTGTATGCACAGACTATACAGCTCTAACTTAAAGGGGTTGTATCGCTAAAAGATCTGTCTCAGTTAGGGGACAGTAAAAAAAAGCACTTTTGTAATTTGGGTTTTCATTACCTCCCGGGATTGTTTGCAGAAAGAGTTTTTTTTTAAAAACTGTATTCTTTTTTGTTCTGGTGGTCGGGACACGCCCCCTGGCTGGATCCTGCCCCCTAGACACGCCCCCTGCGCTGTGATTGGCTGTCTGACATTTCATTCAAAAATACAATGACACAAAGAACCTTAAGGAAATATATGTTCACAATCTTTATCAATTTAATAATAAATATTAAAAACTGATATGTCACAAATAGAACAAATTTAAAACTAAAAACAATTAAAAAAATAATACCCATATCAAACAATGCATACAAATCACACCATTCCTAAATATAGAAAATTATTTTAAGTGTATAGTAATAATTTTTAATATTAATATAATAATATTAAAGTGTTTTATATAAGAAATCAAGTGATTAAATAGTATATTGACACATAAGATTGGGCACAAAGTGATGCCCCACCTCTCAAACACAATACATTACCAAGTGTATATAGGAATGGAGGAAATGCACTGCCAAGGAAATGGGATAGCCTCGACGCGCGTTTTGTGCGTGTGTTTGAGAGGTGGGGCATTACTTTGTGCCCAATCTTATGTGTCCATATACTATTTAATCACTTGATTTCTTATATATGACACTTTAATATTATTATATTAATATTAAAAATGATATATTGTACACTTAAAATAATTTTCTATATTTAGGAATGGTGTGATTTGTATGCCTTGTTTGATATGGGTATTATTTTTTAATTGTTTTTAACCTTAAATTTGTTCTATCAGTTTTTAATATGTATTATTGAATTAATAAAGATTGTGAATATATATTTCCTTAAGATTCTTTGTGTCATTTCATTGGTTAACATGTTTCTGTGATATAATGACTCTTGATTGAGTATTGGACCTTATTGGATTGGTGATTCTTGACATTTCATTCAGCCTGTTGGGATACGCCCCAGACAGGAAACGCCCCGGCCACGCCCCCTGCACTGTGATTGGCTGTCTGCACACTTTGTGTTTTCTCCCCTCTGAGTTGTTAAAATCGATAGTGAAACCAAGGGCTGCTGGCTGTAAACTCTTAACCCAGCTCTAGGGTGAATGATCTGGGCAATGACTGCTTTTTAAAGGGTCACAGATCCCCTCATATAACACAGTATTATAGATCTCTGCAGTTAACAGGGTGAGGGGGGGGGGGGGACAGTGTGCATTGCTCCATTTAACCCAGTCTTCTGCCTGGTAACAGAGAGGAAGGGGGGAGGGCAGTGTACACTCCTCACAAGTGTTTCATCAGTTCAGGCTGTGTGTATAACTGCATATACCACAGTCATACAGTCTCCTGTCTGGTAACAGAGGGGGTGGGGGGGCAGTGTACACTCCTCACATGTCTCATCAGTTCAGGCTGTGTGTATAGCGGCATATACCACAGTCATACAGTCTCCTGTCTGGTAACAGAGAGGAGGGGGGGGCAGTGTACATTCCTCACATGTCTCATCAGTTCAGGCTGACTGTATAACTGCTTATAGCCAAGCTGAGCCTGAAGCTCTGCAGACAGGTGACAAGCATGCAGGAGGCTGTATAGCTGTCCTCTGCAGACATCCTTCTGCTTCCACTGCACAGTCAGAGTGATGATGTCACAGGTCTTCAGTGAGGACAGACACGCCTCCTGGGAGGAGAGGACACGCCTGCTGAGAGGAGAGACTCGCCCCTGGATTTCAAATTCAATCTCAGAGAATTAGTTGAAGAGCCCGAACAGTTCAAACGATACAACCCCTTTAAATAAACAACCTTCTGTGCTGGAGATAACATTCAGCAGGGAGTGACATTACTATGGAGAGCTGCTGAAACAATGAGATCAGAGAGAGATGGTTGGTATTCTAAAGAAACTTGTAAACACAAGCAGGAGATAAAATCTCCTCTATCTCACAAACAAAGCAAAATCAGAACAGCAATGTGTTTGGTAATAGTCTTTATTGCTTAGATGTGTAAAGTGAATCATTGTGGTAGGAAAACCCCTGTAACAAATTTTATTTGCCGAATAATTATCCAATGGAGATTAGATGTCAATACACCCAATATAATATATATATAGTATCTCACAAAAGTGAGTAAACCCCTCACATTTTTGTAATATTGTATTATATCTTTTTATGGGAAAAAACTGAATATATGACACTTTGATACAATGTAAAGTAGTCAGTGTACAGCTTGTATAACTGTGTAAATTTGGTGTGCTCTTAAAATAACTCAACACACAACAATCAATGTCTAAAAAAACTGGCAATTTTAAAAAGAGTACACCCCTAAGTGAAAATGGAAAAATTGTGCCCAAAGTGTCAATAATTTATGTGGCCACCATTATTTTCCAGCGCTGCATTAACTCTCTTGGGCAGTTCACTAGAGTTGGAATTCATGACACCATGGAGGGAATAATCTCAAATTGGGTTATTTTGAGGGCACACCAAATTTACACTGTTATACAAGCTGTACATTGACTACTTTACATTGTATCAAAGTGTCATATCTTCTGTGTTGTCCCATGAAAAGATATAAGGCAATATTTAAAAAAATGTGAGGCGTGTACTCGATTTTGTGAGACACAGTAATAAGCATACAGATAGAACCATATTAGAGGTAAAACAACCATCTAAATCTGAAATTTCAAACACATTTAGTGCCTGAATACTACACATTATAATCAGTGGAAGCTATACAAATACAAGATGACACATATAGAGACAAAGAGGGAAAATACGTAAGTTACAGTTTACAAACTAGAGGGGTGCTAAAAAGTAAAGATATCTAAATAGTTTATTTAAAATTCTTGCAGATACTGAAATGGTGTTGAGCATTCATATCTTCTGTGTAAAACAAAAGAGTAACCTTTACCCCTTAACGATCTGACCTATTTAGGCCTTAACGGTCAACTGATTTTTTGATATGTTCATCTTTGCAGTCAAAAAGCCATAACCATTTTGAGGGACATATAACTGTACATGTTAATAGGCTTTTATAAGAAAAACAGATTCAGCAATTGTATTTGCATTTTTCGCTGTTTGTCTTGTGTTAAACTACCTTTATTACCTTTATTTTACAGCAATATACATAGTAGGTAATATATGTATTATTTTTATAATAGTACTTTTATGCAATAAAAAACATAATTTAAAAAGTTGCAACAAATAATAAAGAGATTAGCACTACTTCTTATATATTACCACAACTGTAATTTGAAAGACATAAAGCTCTTCAAAAATCCTTGTGTGGTGAAGGTCGTGATCACCGTGCTGTGAATCAAAGTCTCTTGCGAAGCACATAAACATAAAGAGAACCCCCACATGGCACTCACCCAACCTTTAATTGTCTATATTCACTGGAAAAATGGAGACAGCAGGTAATGGACCATGTACCCATCATTCAGTACCTACTGCCACCATTTATACAACTTCTATTTATTTTTAGTATTCCAAAGCGTTATTTTTACCTGTTAGTGTCACATTAACAGACAATCTGTGCCTAATAGGTAGATAGTAATGGCAGATCTGAAGGCCTCTATTAGGCCCCCAACTGCTATGGTAACCCATCGTCCCCCTATAAATGTTCTGCAGTGCCGTGGTCAGACAGAGGGCACCCCTTCCCTCTTTAAATCACTTTAGAAGCTGCAGTTGCTCTGAATAGCAGCATCTTAAGTATTAACCCCTTAAGCCTAACGCCTGAAAAGTAGTTAATGACCAGAATTTTTTTTTAGCTTTTGCCTCCTTGCCTTTTAACAGTTTTAACTTTTTTATTTTTTCAATGACGCAGTTTATGAGGCCTCGTTTTATTCGAGATGAATTGTACTTTATGGGGGAATAGTTTAAGTTCACTTATAAATAATTGTACATTTTTTTTACAAAATTGAAAAAAAAATGTTTTTTAAAAAATTATTTTACATCATTCACATTTCACACTTGATAACTTTAGATTCATTCTACAGATTATTACAGTTGTATGGATACCTAATATGTGTAATGTATGCGCAATCATTTTTATTAAATATTTATTTTAATTGTATTATTTTTTATTTTTTATTATTTTTTTTACACTTTTTATGTTTTATACTTTTTTTTAAAATCCCCTGAAGGGAGATGTGTTACTT
>JAODAL010068258.1:0-16892 GCA_025379985.1 Phyllomedusa bahiana
AAAACGACCAAAACTGAAGTGGGTAATGTTAGCGTCAGCTGGAGAGAACCGAGCTGAGGACCAAGATCCTACTATAGAGTCAAAGAAGGCAATAGTAGCTTCCTGGAGCGGGCACAGGTAACAGCACTGAAAGGGGACGTCACCGCAAGGGTCACTCCACAAGGCCAGAGCTTCCGGTGTCATCTGGCGGCCGTGTGTTGACCACCAAGCCAACGGTTCTCGAATGGTTGACTAGGTCATCCACTTTCTCCCAGATGACATCTGACAACCCCGGCAAAGAGTAGGTGCATCCGTAAGACACAACCTTTAGTTAGCATTGCCCAGGAGCAGGTCAGGGGCCCTCACCTGTCCTCAATCCGCCTCTGTCCCGTTCGGCTCCCACAGCCAGAGAACTACTTTGTGCTGTGGGCTCTGCGCCACTATACAGTGAGGATAAACTATTTGAGGAAAGTGGGCAGCAAAGAGGTGGGGAAGACATCCGCTGCAGATGTGGGCAAGTAGTGATGAGGAGAGTGGCATACGGGGTTATGTTGCGAGTGGTCAGGCTCTGTACAGCAAGACCGTTGAGGAGAACAGCAGTGACAGGTAAACACTAATCGATGTAGCCAATTGCACTTGGAAGCCGGGTGAAGCAAGCAAGGCTGGGACAAGGTATTAAGTATAAAACAAAAATGCTATTCACTCACCTCCTCCACAATCTTCTTAATTGCAACAACATAGATTAATTCTGGTGCCCTAGTTAAACAAGGCATAAAGTGCCCCCCCAAATGGAAAACTCAGCCCACTCCATGCCTCCTTGCGCCCCTTTTTCTACCTGGGATGATGTGGTGCCCTAGGCAGCCGCCTCCCTTTGACTATCCATCATCCCGGTCCAGGAAGAAAGGGCTTCATCATCATCATCGGCAGAAGAGAGCGACAGCTTGCGCTTCAGTCAGTGGTGCAGTCGGCAAGTCAGTTGTGTGGCTGGGAGTCAACAGGGTGGCAGCAGTACGATGTCGGGACCCAAACCACCCACTTCGCAGGTCCAAGAAAGTACTGGCGCAGGGACTCACCGAGGCAGCGGCGGTAACAGTAAGTCAGTGCGGAGCATTGGTGGTAAAATCACCTACTCAGCAGTGTGCCAGTTTTCTGCCAAGACACCAGAGGAGGCAAACATGGCTATATGTAGAATCTGTGGGCAGAAAGTAAAACGTGGCCAGGAAGCTATCGTTGGCACCACAGCCCTGTGTCAAAATATGCCGCGTCACCATACAGTGGCCTGGGAGAAACATATCTCAGATGTGGTGGATCATCCTGCCGCAGCAGAAGCACCCAGTAGCACGCCTCCCATTTCAGGCAGTCAAGGCTCCATTGCCTCTGCCGAAGGGAGTTGTCTGTCTTTCACATCATCTACCGTTCCAAGTGCTCCTTATCCATGCCACTCATGGTGCCAGCAGTCATTTACCGAGATGATTGCCAATAGTTAGCATTATGCATCTAGCCATCCCAAGGTGCAGAAACTGATATTGCTCCTGTCCAACTTGGTGGTACCATAGTCACTCCCTTTTCAAGTGGTGGACTCTGCACCATTTGTGAACTGGCCAGGAAACTTTGCAATCACTTTAGACATTCCTACACCACCAAGCACATCCTCCTTGAGCTTAACAGAACAGAGAAATTATGAACAGAGAAAAACAGGGAGAAATCTATGAACAGAGCAAAACAGGGAGAAATCTATGAACAGAGCAAAACAGAGAGGAATCTCCTAACAGAGCAAAACAGAGAAATCTATGAACAGAGTAAAACAGAGATAAATCTATGAACAGAGAAAGGCCATTAATGTTTTCTTGATGATTCAAGTGGACAGGAATACTCCACTGTGTAATTTTTATGTCAGTCAGTGGCAGCTCATGCGTGACACGTGCCATTTGTTCAAGCATTTTCAGGAGGCCACGTAATTTGTCAGTCGCCAGGACTACGGGATGAACAACGTCATTTCACTGCTTTATGTCCTTCAGCATATGCTGCAAAATCTGTCTGTTCAGGGGACTGGAGATGTGGCGACTACATCTCACGGGGGGGGGGGGGGGGTAATGGGTTTGGCAAAGGGGAGAGGCAGAGGAGTAATGAGGAGAGAGATGAATCATATGGGCAGTGGAATTAAGGGGAGTGAAGGTGCTAGATATGAGGCCACAGAGAAGGATGTTGCAATAGTCTAGGCATGAGATGACAAGGGGGGAATGGACAAGCATTTGCGCTTTCAAAGTGAATGAATGAGCAGATTCGGGAGATATTTTTCAGGTGGAGGCAAGGGTAAGGGTTTGGATGTATGGTTTGAAAGGACAGATTGGAGTCAAAGGTTATCCCAAGGTAGCGGACTTGTGGATTCAGTGAGAGAGTGCAGCCATTGGTAATGATAGAGAGATGTATTTGCGCCATCGTCCATCGTCCCGCAGGTCTGACCGGGGGGTTCCTCAGCGCTCACGTATCACTGCTATGCCTGCGTTGGGAGGTTGGGGTTGTAAGAGCAGTACCAACTCCATCTGCAGCAACCTGAGTCTGGAGTTGTTGGTGAGCAGCTTTCTTCACCCCTCTAGTGATTTAGGTACCACCAGCAGCAGCACCTAGAGCAGACCCTGAACCCTGGATTCTTCTGGCTACCTGTCTCAGCTACTACTCTAATGCTGCCATCCGCTTGATGCCACACATCTGCTGCAAGCTTCTCCTTCTACCACCCATCATCTTAACCAGCGACTGGAATTGCCACCAACCTCCTCACTCTTCACTTGGCCATTAGGTAGCCTTCTGATGCTGCTGCCACCTCACCACTCAGGTCTCTTCATGCTGTTGCTGCTTTCACCTCCAGGCTATGTCACCATGTCACTCTCTGGCTTGATGCTGCTGTTGCCGCCACCTCCTCATTATGTCACCCAGCTGCCGCCACCTCAAAATTATGACAATGTGCCACTCTCCGGCCTGATGCTGCTGCTGTTGCTGCCGCCACCTCCACACTGTGTAATTGTGCCAATCTGTGGCCTAATCATGCTGCTGTCACCTCCACAATCTGTCATTTGCCACTCTGTGGCCTACTTATGCTGCTGTCAACTGACCACTCTCTCAGGATTGTCTGATGATTAGGTAGCCAAAATCAGGAGTGGAAGTAAAACACAGAAGACATGCAAATATTCAATTTACTTATTATTTTTGGGATCAACTCCTGTTTCTTTTTGGCTTTAGCAATGATGGATTACTGACCAATTGAAAGCTGACACTGAAGATCAAAGGAAGGGCAAAATGATTTGTGACGTCAATGCAAAATTACTGATGACACCCTCTCTATACTTTTGGGGGGCTCTACATGTATCAACATTTAAAAGAATCACCAAAATAAGTGAAAAATTTAACTGTTTGCCACAGATAGCAATATCCCAAGAGACTGAACTGGCTGGATTTGAGATGTATTTACGGCTGAAAAAAACAAACACTGGATTTGACACAGATTTCTCCACAAACAGTGGATAAATTAACTCTTGTCAACAGATTAAAATACTCTCACAGTCTGAAGTTGATGGATTTCAGGCGTGTATAGGGCACAAATACACACCCTGTATTTGACTCAAATTCCCCAACAAACAAGAGGATAAATTGACCCTTGGTATAAAATACCCTACAGAATGAACCTCATGGAATTCAGACATGTGTCACGATGCTTGGTGGAGAGGATAGTGGATCCATCAGTCACTGCAGGGAGTAGGTGTAGCCTACGCCGAGGAGCGGAGTCTAACGGGCCCCTTGTCTTCACCGGCGCCTGCCGCAAAGCGGGAAGGACTTTGCTGCAGGCAAATCCCCAGGACGCTACCCCCGACGTTGGCCCTGGCGGTGACATCCGAAGTGGTAGGCACGGAACCGACCAGAACGCAGAGAGGCACCACAGCAGGACAGACAGGCACGGCTGGAATGATGTCAGCAGATGAACGTAGGCAGGTAGCAAACGGATGCAGACAATGGCAGAGGATGTAGAAAGACTTATGCACGAACAGACTCAAGGAAAGGACACCAAAAACTGGGCGTGGAGAGCAGGAAATGGCATCCTTAAAAAGCTCCTGCAAGAATGGGATTGGAGGAGCACTATAAACTGTTGCGCGCTGGCCCTTTAAATCTATTGGGGAGGAGAATGCAGAGGAGCGCACCTGCTTAGAAGGAAGCAGGACGGGAGCAGGTGAGCACGGGACAGGCAGGAGCTGGGAGTGAACATCAGCCCTGGGCGCAGCATGGTAACGACTGGTTAACGGACGTGTCTGCGGTCTGGGAGTCCGACCCCAGCATGAGCTCTTACAGCATGAAGGTGGCAGAAATACACACCCTGTATTTGATTCCAAATTACCCCACAAACAAGAGGATAACTTAACCCTTGGGTATAAAATACCCTACAAAAATACCCAGATGGAATTCAGGCGTAAATGGGGCAGAAATACACATACCCTGTACTTGACTCCTAATTCCCCCACAAACAAGAGGCAAAATTAACCTACACAGTGAACCAGATGGAATTCAGGCGTATATGGGGTAGAAACAGACACACCCTGTATTTGACTCCTAATTACCCCACAAACAAGAGGATAAATTAACCCTTGGGTACAAAATACCCTACAGAAGGAATGAGATGGAATTCAGGCGTGTATGGGGCATAAATATACACACCCTGGATTTTAGGGAGAATACCCCAAAAAACTAAAACAAACAAAATAAAAAAGGCTGGTTTAGGAACAGGTGTGTATAATGAAACACACTTGTGAAGGTCTTTCACCCCAGTAGCTCAAAAAATGGGTTTATTTTGCACAGAGTGTAATATAGTGATGCAGCAGATATATGCTTGTGGCAGGAGACACACTGACAAGTGTGAGAATTTAACATGGCATCCGTATTTAGATGGCTGTGACGTCACAGAAGCCCGCTGGTTGATGATTGGCTTCATGTCTGCACATGTCTTTGAGGGAGTTCCTTTCTTCCTCCCATAGTTCTCTGCCCCATGTCACGCCATGTGCTCGCGGCCATTTTAGAAAAAAAATTATTAGTTCCCGCGAAGTACCAAAAACTTCGCCTTCGTGCAGAATCAAATTTTTCCTAAAATTCTAAACAAATTTCACTTCGTTAGAATTGATTCACCCATCTCTTATAAGGATCCATTTTTTAATGTGGAAAGGTCCTTCACTCCTATTGCTAAACTCGCCCTGGCTTAATATGCCATTTATCTAACTGTGCCACCAGGCTTTCACTAAGTCTTACATTGTACATCTGAGCTCTGCAGAGTTTAAAGGAGTTGTCTCATTACGAGCTTTCAGCCTGTCAGTGTCCCTGGTAAGTTGAACTGAGGGGCGTGCTTCTTGGTCTGTCTGTTCTGCTCCCTCTCCCCCCTCCCATCAGCACACAGGCAGCTACGTAACTTCTATACAGGGGGGGGGGTTTGCTCTCAGAGTTCACCCTGTGTGTGTCTGCCTAGGTCTGTTCAGGAGAGGCCTGATCTATGAGTGTGAAGTGGTTTTGCTAATAGAGCAAGAGGATGCAATTTGTTCCTATATCCCCTTCTTAGCTACAAGTCTCCACATCTCCAGCAACAAAAAGGGCAGTGTTACTATACTCAGGATGTGTCCCTAATACAGGAGAACATAAAGTATTCACATGCCCCCTGATCTGTATAGTATTAGTATAGTCACAGTTCCAAAGACATATCATGATTATAGTAACAGACAGGGTCACTGCTGTCACATCTATCTGTGTAGAGAGCAGGAGGAAGCAGGCACACACAGGGTTAATCCAGGACACAGACTCCAGAGTCCTCCTCCCCCTCCTTCCACCTACAGAAGCATTTGTTGGGAGGGGCTCTCTGCTCTGTCTTAAAAGGGTGATGAGTCATTCAGCCCCTGACAGCCAGTAAGATAAGGATCAACAGGTCGGCTGCTATAGAGATTTTAGAAGCTGATGTAGTAATACTAACAGGGCTAGCCCAAATCAGTAGGACATTTGTAATGAACATATATTGCAAAGCTGCTTGTTTTTTTTAAATATTTAAATTAAAACCCAATCATTGTAGCGAGACAACCCCTTTAATTCTGGTGTCTGCAACATGAAGCCAAAGGATCACAAATGGCTTCCTGATGAGGCTTGTGATCTTTGCATGTAATCTCATCTCTTGTCTGCTCATTGAAACTCCAATATTGTCTCAATTAATTCTTCCAGGTGTTTGTATACCAGTAATCAGACACTATCCTGGAGACTTTTAACTGAGTACAATGTAGCTAATACTTTATATTTTTCACCTAAGGTTATCCTACACTAATAAAGTCAGGTTATAAGGGATCCAGTGGCATAGTTAGAACTTTTGCTGCCCAGGTCTGTCGCTAATTTTGACGCCCCATTTTACAGATCAAACTTCCAAGCCTCTTTGTACCGAGCCCTACTGGCACCTATAAATCATAATTGCTGCTTAAATCATGTTTTTATGTCACAATATTCTAAAAAAAATCAAAACATTTTGTACTTCTCTGGTGATGAAAATGTGTAAGAGCTTTTTATTTGCAAGGAAATTTTACATTTTCATTTGTATAATGTTGGGGTATAAGATTTTATAACTTTTCATTCTGTTTTTGTGAGACTGAAGGAAAAAAGTCAATTCTGGCATGGATTTTATTATTTTTCGCAGTGTTCACTGTTTGTGTTAAATAACAATAATTTTATAGATTAGATCACTACAGACACAGAAATACCTCTTTTCTATACCTTTTTTGTTGGGCAGTGGGGTTTTGTGTATGTTTGGTTTGAATTATTTGTCTAAACATTTTTAATTTATTTGCTTTTCCTTCTTTTTTAGGATGGCTAGTGTGGCATGGTGGGACTTGTAGTTCCATGGCAGCTACTATGGAACCACAAGTCCCAGCAAACCCTAAAAGACACTCTTAAAAATAAGGCACTGTGTATGTGTGTATATACACACACACAAACAGGCACAATTTATCAGTTTATGGCACTTACAGTGCCTTATCTTGAAGGATCTCTTGTGTGGTATGCTGGGGCTTGGAGTTTCACTACAAGTCCCATAATTCCACACCAACCATCCTTCATTATAAGGCACTGTCGCTGCCTTAATAAAGGGGATGGGTGAGAGAGGTAGGGACAGATCACCAGATTCGGGTAGGGAGGGTGGCAGGGAGAGGTGTACTCACTCTGCAATCTTGCTTCTTACAAATATGTTGCTCAAGATATGCCATAGGGGGGCAGACCACTCTTACCCCCCTCCACTCCCTCCTCCTGCCACTGAGCGGATCTGTTATCTGCATCCATAACAAAAGATATAAAGTATGTACTGGAGGCAAAAAAAAAAAAAGGTTAGAGATGGATATGGAAGATTTACTGCAATAAAATCTGTCTGTCTCTAAATGTTATAAAAAATATGAGGTATATTTTAAAGCTGTATCGATAGATCAATCTTTGTTCCATGGCCTTGAATTTCTTAAAGTAGCTGCAAACTGCTATTCTATATATTTGGCAAGCTATCCAAAAGCATCTAAGAGATCCTGAAAACTGTCCAGCAAATGTTGTGTACTCTGTTATGAATTTAATCGAAGTCCTTCAAAAACAATTTTTAAGACTTCCAAAGCTCTTTTAGCATATTTTTTCCTTTTTATACAAATTAAATCAGTAAATGCTTCTAAAGTATATCCAGAATAATTTTTTTAGTATGCTAAAAGAATAATTTAATATTACTTACTTTTACTATTACTTTCAGTTGAGCTTTTTTCTTTAGGATAAATTAATTCCTCAGAGAATTCCTTGGAAGAAGAAAAAAAAAAAAAAAACTGTGTGCCAAATCAGTTTTGTTTCTCTGAAATGTTACTTAGAAAATTAAAACATTCCTTTTGTTGCTGATGTTGGCTGAAGAACAAAGGATGCGCTTGTATGTTATGAGACTGTGATGTCAATAAGATTTAAATACTTTACACTATCTGCCTGTCCTCTCATAGAGATTAAACCTATACTAAGTAGGCAGAGAAAGGATTTGGGCCTGCCCCCACTTGCAGTCTTTCTGCAGATGGTCATAAATTCAAATTCAGACACCATTAAACCTAAGTAGAAAAACCCAGCAGGTGGCTACATTAATGGAGAATCCTGGCTTTGGAATAATGGGAATTATATCCGACAGCTCTTCTACACCACAAAAAGATGATGTATTCCTATTGACAGTGTTGCCTTTGAGTCCAGAAGGCTGATTTGATGGTTCAGCCTTGGCACAAGGAAAACTATAACCCCTATGGGTATTTTGCTTGGCCACACCACTGCAATTTTTGTCATCTGAACCTTCTATTATAATTCATTCAACAAATCTCATATATGTTGGGTAAAAAAAAAATAGATTTAGCCCATAGGCACTCATTTGTTCTTTTTTCTTGGTGTAAAGGACAAATAAAGGTTGACAGACAACAGCCTTTCCAGCCACTTTTGTATTTTTAATGCTGACATACTTGGCCCAAGTGCTTTTAGTGTTTCCAGCCATGCCCATCTGAGAGTGTGTAAAAAAGATAGAAAACATAGATTGCCCTGGAGGAGTAATGCTTCAAGTACAAGAATAATTTTGGCCAAAAAAAAGGATTGTGTGAATGTTTGAAATATCTTTTCAGAGCTGCATATTACGTACAGTAAGAGACAATGACTAGGATCAATTTAATGTTCGAACTAATGTGCGCATTACTAGGATACATGTTATGAACAATATTTTGCAGTTGAAATGAAATAACCCCATATATAATTGATTCTTTTAATCTGCTAAGATTACATAGTATTTTATGCTGAGTAATTAGCCCTAGATATGAATCATTTTCTAGTGTTGACCTGCCGTAAACAATATAGCTTTTCAGAACTTATAAAGCACAAGAGATTTGCTTATAATTTTTAGTTCACATATGCAAAGGTCAGTCAGTCCTCAGTCAATTGACCCTTATATTAAGTCTACTGATACACAAAAATCAATCCAATAGATTTATCACATAGAAAAGGCTTTTGCTTGATGAGAAGAATGTCAAGGTCATTATTTTACGGAGCTCAAACTGCAGTTAACAAGCAACCCCAAGGAAACAAAGAATTAGTATAAGTCATATCTAAATTTAAAGTATTTCTTCTTTTTGATTTTTGTAGTCTGAATTCAATGGAAAACCTTAAGGTAACACAATATAACGACACAATGAGTTGTTCCAAATTACCCCAATATAATTATATACTCACTCCTGGTGAATCTATGCAATGGATACCAACATCAGCATTGCAGAACTTGAGAGACTTGGGCCCATCAGATGAAGAAATTCTGAAACTCTTAGGCCTCGTTCACACGGCTTATTTCAGAACGTATTTACATCGGATTGCCGATCGTAAATACGTTCTGAAATCAGTTGAAAATCAGTTGCAAATAAGTGCCACTAAGTGTGGCACGTATTTGTAACTGATTTCTCGACGGATTCACCATCTCCATTCATTGTAGGTGGTGAATCCATCCGTAAATAATTGACATGCACATTGTTTTTCCGTCCGGATTGCTGTCGTCAATCCGCGGCGGCAATCCGGCACGGAAATACGCGTCGTGTGAACGACGAGCCGTATTTTCTATTGAAATCAATAGAAAATGGGCTGTTACTTATTTCTGACTGATTTGCCGACAGATTGACGATCGTCAATCCGTCGGCAAATCCGCGGCGAAATAAGCCGTGTGAACGAGGCCTTACACCAGTCTGTATTAATTAAATACTTTTGGTTTATGAAAACAAGTTATTTGTAAACAAAACTAAAATAATCTTAATAGCAAGTAATTGGCTCTTAGTGAGCTTCAAATGGGGTTGTCTTCTGCCTGTATTTTGGTTCCTATTTTTATGTACACATATGGTACCACCAGAGGGTAAACTGGTACTCTAGTGGGCTATTCTGAACCTAAAAATAAGTTATAGAAACATAAAAAAATGTATACAGACTGAAAACGATTGAGCGTTGTATACCTGGCATTCGGCACAATGGAAAAGAGATGTGTTCGAGGGGGAAAACAATAGTTACACCTGATTTATTCCAAGAGAGGTGAAGAACATTGACAACATTTTTCAGATAATCTCCAAAATCTTGTTGAAGCCATCCACGTACTAGTTCTTGTGGTAGACTGTCCCACAGCATCACAGCTCTTACATTAAAAATAACTGTTACAGATGGAGCCTTTTTTCTTGAGTTACAGAATGCATCCATACCTTTTGTTGTATAAAAAGTGAACAAGTGTTTAAGGATTTTTTTCTTCATTTTTTATGAATTTGTTCCCAAAGACCTGTTTATTCTAGATGATGGCTTACAAATCGCTTATAAAAGCAAAATATAAGGTTTCTACCCATTAATTATTTTCAGTAGACTGCTGGCATGCATGTCTGTATTCCCTGTCTGCAAGAAACTATTGTGCAAATTATTAGACTTTGGGTACATAATTTTGACTACTCAGGGTGACATCTACGAACAGGGCTGTGCCAGAAATTTGGCGTCTTTTCAGCCTGATATCAGGCACAGCCCCGTTCATATATTTTTAAATCTCCAGCACGCCACTCCCAGCGCATTACATAGTGCCTGCGGCACTTTGTAATGCGCCCGATATTGGGGAAAGCAGTGCACACTAGAACTGTAGTGAAGCTAGGATATTTCTGGGCGCATTACAGCTGGAACAGGTATACCACTTTCAAAGTGGTATACCTGATCCAGAACTGTCACCTAAGCATTAGGATGCACCTGATTTATGATGCGCTGTATAGCCGATGCATATGTTAAGGTAGGATTTCCCTTTTTAATCCATTCCTGATCCTGTTGCTATCTCTGTTCCAAATTATGGTATAAGTTTGCTGTAAACAGCTGGGATCCCAAGAATTACCATCCACACAGAGTTGTCTGGAGAGCAGTTCTGCTTTATATTCAGGAAGAAAAGTGAAGCGAGTGGGGTGGCACTCAATTTTTCTATTTTAGATGATGTGGTGCTGGTCATAAAAAGGTGAATATAGCTTCCACCAATAGCAATATAGAAAAATATGACCGCACTCAGGAAAATTTTCATGCAAATAAAATGTCTTTATTCCTTTCACAGGCTCCAAAATTATAAACATAAATTGAAGATGACTCAATAAGGACGTTTCGGTCACTCATAGACACTCATAGAGCCTGTGAAAGGAATAAAGACATTTTATTTGCATGAAAATTTTCCTGAGTGCGGTCATATTTTTATATTCAGGACGTACAAACTTTTATATAATTTGATACATAAGTATTCGTGATGAGCGATTACGTTACCCGTCATCGGGGATATTTCGATAGGGGCAATTATCAAGACATTTCCCGATAGTCGCTAAAAATTTTCCCCGAAACCATTAAAGTCTAGGGAGAGGAAACAACCCCTTCATTCTACACCCAAACGGGGGCAGGAAAGGAATTAACATCCACAAAACCAGTAAAAATGATACATCACATTTTTACAACAATTTGGGTTATAAAAGCCACAGAAAAAAAGTCACACAACATTCACTATCCCTGCCTGTCCCACAGCATGACCCTTAAACCGCATCCCCCACAAATTAAAAATGCCAGAAGCAGTATGATTTTAACCATCATTTTATTTAAAAAACTGACTTTGACATCCCTGTCCGGAACGCACATACCCCAACCTGCATGACCCCCGATTTAAAAAAGGCCCGGGAAATAGGAATTTTTTAACCACCTTTTTTAGTTACACGGGACTTGACTATTCTTCCTTACCGCAGAATGACCATTAAACCTGTCTGACCCAAAATTAAAAAAAGTCCAAAAAAGGAGTCTTAAACCCCCTTTTTTATTTGAACGGACATTGACTATATCGTCCGGACCACAGCATGACCCAAAACCCTTTTATCCCAGATCCAAATGGCACTATGCTTTTTGTACAGTACTCTCTTTAGTTTTTTTTGGAACTGCCATTTTTTTAAAAAGAATTTATTTAGGAAATTTTTTTAATTTTTTTTACTTTTTATCATTTTCTTTTTTTCAAGTTGATAACTACAACTACACCCCTCCTGCAGTTTTAAATATTTTTTACACGGTAGATGTTTTTAATTCCCCGCACCCCCCATAAGAAAATAAAAATTCCTAATCACCCAAAACACTTTTTAAATGAAAGACATTTTGCCCTCCTGGCTTCTGAGACTGATTCAGCCAACATTCAAATTTTTATTTTTCCTCCAAACCTTTTTCTTGATAGGGGCAGACTCCCTGGAATTAAATGATGCACCCCCTATGCTCCACCCCCCGAAAATTTAACCCAAATTTGCAATTTTTGGGCCAAACCCCCCGGGGCCCTTTTTTACACTACTTTAAACCCCCAGAAATCACCTTTTTCAAAATCTATTTTTTAGAGAAAATTTTTAAACTCTCCATTGCCCCCAACGGTGAGACCCTCGCCGTCAGCCTCGTTAACACGGGGTCCAGCTGCCAGGGGCCCCTTTTCAGTGGGGCGGTGAGAGCCCAGCTAGCGTCTGTCATCTATTAACACGCAGGGCAGCAGCCAGGGCCGGATTTCCCGGGGTGCGGTGACCCAGGCTAGCGCCACATTAACACCAGGGTTTACAGCCGGGGGGGAGTTACAGGGGTCGGAAAACCCAGCTACGATGTCACTATTAACACCAAGTTCACTCCCGGGGCCCAGTTACAGTGGGGGGGGTGAAGGGGCCCAGCTGGCTCCGCATCTATTAACACGGTAAAAAGCCCTTATAGCAGCAAAAGAAAACACTCTGAACAGAGTCGGGAACGGAAGTGTGAGGAAGACCTCCAGCTTCCTCAGTACCATCAAACCTGGGTAGCGCTTTCCCTCCGTATATGCGACCAATTTAGCTTTACTTGGAAATACGGGGGGTTAACGTCCTGTTTTCCACCCCGGTGCCTTTTTTTTTGCATTCTTTTTTCTCATTTTTACTCAACGTGCTGGGAAAATTGTCCTTTTACTTTGTTTTTTGGGCCATGCTCCATACCCATGCCTCTAATAACCTACATCTGGGCAAAATTTTCCTGTACCTCCCTTTGTACAATTCAGGAATTTTTTTACCAGCTATTTTGTACATGCAAGTTTTTTAGTATTTAATTCTAGAAAAAACATTTTTTAAAAAAGGGGGGAATCCCACCTGTCTTTTTTTCTCTTTTTTTTTAATTTTTTAAAAAGGGGTTTTCTCAATACAGGGGTGTACTATGTTTAAAAATATGCAAAAACAATTTATTTTCAAATGTGTCCATTAACAGTGTCCTACCTACCTTTTTTACAGCCCATCACCCTTGAGCCCCCTTGACAAAATTTTAAGAACAAATGTCCGTTAAAACCACTTTTTTACAATAGAACCTATATCTATTTTCACAGCAAATCCCCCCAAAAATTAAAAATTGACCCATGACCACTTTAAAATTGTGAAAATAAATGCGTTTAAAAAAACATTTTTTTATAATAGACCGGGTTTAAGCTGCTTCACAGAAAAAAGCCCCCAAAAATCAAAGCATCCCTTGACCCACTTTTGAAAATTGTGAAAAAAAAATGTTGTTAGAAACAACTTTTTTTAGAATGGACCTGCAGTATTGCTGCATTTAAAAGCACAGCCCCCAAAAAATTATAAAAGACTTTCACCACTGTTAAAAAATTTGTGAGGGAAAATCCACTTAAAACCACATTTCTGTTCCAAAGGACCAGATTATTGCTGTATCTCACAGAAACATGCCCCCAAAAAATTTAAATATGATTTCTCAGCCACTTTTAAAAAAATTGTGGGGGAAAAAAAATCCCTTAAAGCCACTTTCTTTCCAAAGGACCACGATTATTTTTTGTATCTCACAGCAACATACTTGTTGAGTGTTAATTATCGACAAAGTTGAAATGGGCAGGGGTATTTACTTGATCTGATTTTGTCGATCCGCGATAATTTAGGTTAAAATCTGTGCAAATCATTAATATCGACCATTTTGGGCGTTCCTGTCATTTTGGCGGCCGCAAATCAGTTTTACAGAATAGAGCGGGTGAGTTGTGTGCGACGTCATAAATGGATTGTTGGTTGCGATTGGCTGGAAAAATCACATCCCCTCGTTTTACATAAACACCCCTTTCCCTATCATGATCGGTGTGTCGGGGTCCATAGCAGAAAATTTGCGTCTTCCTCGTCCAAACAGCCACAAACACTCAGCAAAATTATTTCTATTTTTTCAAGAGACAGCTCTACTTTTATGTGTGCCTTAGAATTAGTTAAGAGTTTGCAGATTTTGTAGTTAGCAGAAAATTTTAAAAGGAGCTTACCGCTGTAAAGTCAGGGGGGGGAGCGGGGAGGGGGCCCCGCAGGCGAACCCGAAAACTCTAAAGGATACTGGAAATTGTACACCCAAAAATTTTTTTGACATTGCATTGCCTTAAATTTAGGATACGATCTTTTCTAGTAACGCAGGTCTATTTGTTAGGTCAAAACTCCACTTTTATTATCATTAAAAATTTTTGATAGGTTGTTCTTTTTTAATTTGCCCCTCCAGTTTGTTGATATAGCCCCTTGCGTTAAATTTGAATCCCAATTTTGAAAGTCCCACAGTTGAAAAGGTACCAAAAAATACCTTTTATTATCCCCTATAAATTTTAATACGTGTTTTTTTTCACTTTTGGCGCAGGCCCCTTTGTTATAGAGCCACCTTGCAGTTTAAATTTGAATCCAGCAACTTTGTAGCACCCCAGGGTACTGATAGGGGCCAAAAAAATCGTTATTACCGTTACATTTTTAGACAGTGTTTTTTTTTTTACTTTTGGTCATCAAGCTTTTTTTGATGAGGTACCTAGCACCTAAATTTGAATACACAATTTTATAGTCCCCCACGGGAATTGAATGGGGCCAAAAATACTTTATTATCCCAAAACATTTCAGACAAGTGTTTTTTTTTACTTTTTTTCATCAAAACTTTTTTGATAGAGCACTTTGCAGTTTAAAATTTGAAAACAGCAATTTTGTAGCACTACGGGGAAATTTATAGGGGCCAAAAATACCCTTTATTATCCTAACATTTCAGACAGGTTTTTTTTACTTTTGGTCATCAAGCTTTGTTGATAGACCACTTTGTTAAATTTGAAACACAATTTTTTAGTCACCACAGGTGAATTGATAGGTGCCAAAAATAACGTTTATTATCCTATACATTTCAGTCAGGTATTTTTTTTTACTTTTTGGGCAGTCCCCCAAACTTTGTTGATAGAGGTACCTGCACTTAAATTTTAATCAGCAATTTTTTAGTCCACGGGGAATTGAGAGGGGCCAAAAAACCTTTATATCCGTAACATTTTAAAAAGGTGTTTTTTCACTTTTGGTCATCAAGCTTTGTTGATAAACTACTTTGCAGTTAAAATTTGAAACCCGCAATTTTGTAGTCACTACAGGTGAATTGATAGGGGCCAAAAAAAAAACCCTTTTTTTTCCGTATACATTTAGAAGGGTTTTTTTTTTTTACTTTGGAGGGCAAGCTTTGTTGATAGAACTACTTTTTCATTTTAAATTTTAATACAGCAATTTTTTTATCACCACAGGTGAATTTATAGGGGCCCCGAAAAACCCTTTTTTATCCCTAACATTTCAGACAATGTTTTTTCACTTTTTTTAGTCAAGTTTGTTGATAAAGGGACCTAGCACTTTAAAATTTTAATCCCCAATTTTGTTTGATTTGAGGGGTTTGAGAACAGGGTTTTATTTGCCGTCTTTTTAAAAAGAACTTTCCAAAACTCTTCCTCCTTTTCAAATTTTTTTCTTTTTTAAAAAGGGGGCAAATTCATGGGAAGCGAGCAAAAAAGGAGGGTAGACAGGAGGTTGAGGACAAGAAGGTGCCCTTCCCTGCTGGCGACAACACCATGCCACGATCATCAGTTGCAGGACCGTCAGGCCTGTCATCGCTGGGTCAGGGCCCCGGGGAATTTAGTAAAACACGCGCCAAACTGTTCTTTAGTGGTTAAAGCAACCTGCCTCCCGCAGTCTTACCTCCTCGCCCCCCCAAATCCGGCCAAAATGCGTCATCAGCTCCAGCATCCGTCCAACATGAAGTGAAGGCAGCCCCAAAAGTAACTGTGTACCCACCAATGTGGATAATCCCCCTTTGCTGAGACCTCTTTATGACAAAATGCGGTTGGGTCAGAAACATGTTAAAAGATCAAGAGGCCCAAAAAAAGGATGATTTTCCCCCTTTCCCGACCCAGTTAAAGATGCCTAGAGGAGGATAAAAGCGGTCAAAACGGGGAAAAAAATCCGGGGGTCGGGGTACGCCTTGCAGTGCCCCTTGCTTGTAGCTCGCAGTTTGGAGCGGAAAGTCAGGCGAACCCAAATCACCTTTTGTGATGTGAAGAATGTTTGGTGATGACAACATTGGGATTCAACGTGGTTTTTTCCGAAATTTTCTTTCGAGCGTTCATACTGGACGGGGGAGACGAGGGTGTGTCAATACGGGTCCCGCCTAAAAAGGGAGGGCGGTCGCAGAAGTTTGTGATATGATTCGCCACCACGGGCAGCGGGGAAACCCCCCTCCTCCTTACGCCGTCAAAAAGGGCCAGGACCCCTTTAACCCGGGCCTTTTTGAGCAAGCCTCTGTTCACCCAGCGATGTATATGCCGCCTTTGCCCCTAAAAAAAGATAAGTAGAGGCAAGAATTTAGGTGTTTAACCACCCCAACATGTCAATCAATGCAGCGAAGCAGGTTTAAAAGGGGGCAACACTTGGCCCAAAAAAGGGCCCCAAACCCACCCCCCGGCCCCCAACCCCTGTACACCCTCTGTCTCTGCCTCCTCTCCCCCGCCCCACCAAGCGTTCCCAGCTGCCCATGCTCTCAGAAGGGGC
>JAODAL010068259.1:0-16892 GCA_025379985.1 Phyllomedusa bahiana
GCAAAATACACTTTTTGGGGATTTAGACAACGCCTCAAAATGACAATTCTCACCCCAGGGGGGCCCGCACCCCACACTAGGGGAAACCCCGCGGGCCCGGGAAACCCCTCCTTCGGCCTTTGGGTCGCTTTCTGGGGGGGTCGATACATCCCGTCATGACAAGGGTTTTTGGGCCCCCAGCTCATTGAAAACCTAAGGGGTGGTGGATAACGCAAGTCACAACCCCTTTCCCCGGTTTTCATACTATCAACTTACTCTTTTTTACTAAGGGAAACAAGCACTGCGGGGCCTAGGTTTTTCCCTGTTCCCTCAATTTTGGTCCTTGGTAATACTCAGAAAGAGTCCCCCTCAGCATCTACAGGCTGCTGCTTGTTCCCCAAAAAAAAACAAACTTTCCCTTTTTAGAATACTGGGAAAGGGACCTCCAAATAACCCTTCTGAAAGGGGAAAGGTTAAAACTTTCAATTATCCCCAAACTTAGTTTCTACCAGGCCCTGAACAAATTTTTAAGTTGTTACAAGGGGGTAGGTTTTCCCGCACCTTTAATACTCTATTTTCCCTCTGGCCAAGTGTTTGCTGGCGCTGTGGGGGGGAAGGAACCAGTCTCATATATGGGGGGCTTTCCGTTCTGCACCTTTTGGGGGGGAAGTTCTGATAAATTTGGAAGTACAGTTCCGGTCCAAAACTCCCCTTTTTGTCCCCTCTTTTATATTTCCCGCCACGCCCCCTTAAATCACATCGATCACGTTCAGCTTCAGCAGCTAAAATAGTCAACCCAACCTGGCCCCAGGCACGCCTTTGCTGACGATTGGTTTCCGGGGGTGCCCCTTTTGCAGCTTAAGGAATTTAGAAAGGACTCACCGTTAGTTATAACAAAATTTACACATTGAGGGTTGGATCCCTTTTGGGATCGGAAGAACCTCCCTCTCTTGACCCCCCGGGTATGGTGATTTATGGGGAAAGAAAGAAGTGAGACGATTGCAGGCCCTTGGGCCTTTCGGGAAGGGGGGTGCCACCCAAGACCTTGATCTAGTTGTTGGGCGGTTTTTCGTTTTTTATTGTCTTCCTTACGGGGTAGTTTCGATTTCCCTTTTTTTGTGCCCTTTTTACGGTCTTAAACTGGGGGATTTTTCGCTTGGCTTCCCTCACGGGGGCCCACTTTTTAATTTTCTCAGGCTGAGTGGCACTCGCCCCAAACCTTGGGGGTGTCACGTGCCTGGGGGGATGGGGGCTCAGAGGGCGCCCAAAGGGGTCTATCCCCCTTGCCTTTTACCTTCAGATTTTAAATATTTATATTATTATTACTTTAACCTGTACTTATATCGCTTTTTGGACCTAACTCTTCATTTGACCGTTATATTTGCGACTGTCTCAAAACCGTATTTTTCAAAAAATTTGGTTTAATTTAAAAAAAAAAAAAAAAAAAAACTAAATTTGTTTACTTTGGGTGTAACTTATAGAAAAAGTGGCAAACCGATTTTTTTATCAAAAAAAATTTGGTACAAAAAATATCCAATATACAAAAACCCGAAAACACTCAAAAAGTTTCTTAGGGCAAACGCTGATAAACAATGTTCCCAAGGTTCACCCCTTAGTGTGCACTGATGCTAAAATGTTTTGTTATAAGACCCCAAATCTGAAAAGGTCTAGAAGGGAACTTAGAGAAAAAAATTTCGGGCATAAAAAATATGTTTTAAAATTTTAACCGGGTGGAAACCCAGGGAAATTGCCAATTTGTTATATAAAATCAATAAACCTTTTAAATTCCTCTTCGCTTTTAAATTTTAAACCCCCCCACTTGCGTTTTTCCCAAAAAAGGGACACCCCAGCCCCAAAAACGCTTTTTTTGGCCCCCAAAATCATGGGGCACTTGTATAAAAAACTTCTGGGGTTAAAGTCTTTGTTCCCCCTTTAGAAACCAAATTTCAGAGCTTTTTTTTCATTCCCTATGGGCCTGAAAAAAATGAAGGGGTTGCTGGGGTTTGGGTTGGGCAGGGGAAACCCAAAGTTTTAGCCCTAGACAGTTTTCAACATGGGCCCTTGGTCCTATATGGGTCCATTTGTTTTTTTTTTTAAAGGAATAGGGAATAAAATTTATTAATTTTTAAACTTCTATTTTCCACTTCCCCTTTTTGGTCGGGGGGATCCCCTATTTTCTGCTAGACGGTAAATTTTACCCCTTTTCCCCTAATGCGGGAATTCCGAGCCCCTGTTTTTCTACAAAACTTTGTTGGGACAATTTTCTTAAAGGGGGGTGAGCGTGACTTTTTTTGTTTTTTTCCGGCTTTTTGGTTTGAGTTTAGCCCTGCTTAACGTTTTAAGCAATTTCCTTCCTAATTATTTGACTTTTTTATCTTTGGATGTCGTTTTTTCCAAACTATTTAGATTTAAAAGGGCAAAATTTGTTTTTCCCAATTTTTAATTTTTTATTTGCCGAAAAAAGTGGATAGAAACCCAACAAACCCAGTCAAAAACCCAAAAAAATTGACACAACCCCTAAAAAAAATTTTTTTTCAAATATCACAACTGGGGAATTTAAGGTTTAGGCTGTAAAATGAAAAAAATGTATGCCTGAAATTTAAAAAATGATGAACACGGGAATTTAAAAACTTTGGTGGGACCAATCAACTTCAAACACACATTAAAAAATTGTATGATCCCCAAGGTTTGAAAAGAAAAAAAAAATTTCCACTTCGAAAAAAGATGAACATTTTTATGGATAGATGGAATGGTATCTTAAAATTTGGGTTCTTTAAAAAAAATTTGGTTTTAAAAAGTGCAACATAAAAACCATCTATTTGGAAAAAAAAAAAAAAGGGAATCGGGACTGAAATGCCCTTTAAAGTAAAATACAAGGATTGTAAATTTTATGCTGGAAGGGAAAAAAACACCCCCAAAAAATTGGAGGATTCAATCATAAAAACCAAAAAAGCAAATATTATGGGGATCAACAAGATACTCACGGGGAATATTATAAACCAACAATCTGTAAAAGGGCCCAATTTCCCACACCCAGGATCTATACAAAAAAAACCCTAGAAGGAAAAACATGTATGGGAGAATCCAAAAAAAAAATTTTCCCTTTGGGGTCCATTCCCTTTTTTTGGGGATTATGTTTCATCTGACCTCCTTAGAGTTTAAACCCAGCGGGGGGATAAGAAAAGGGGAAAAAATCATAAACATAACCCTCATATGATAGGAAAGGGAAACCACCCAAAAACTTTTTTTTGAAACTAAAAACATCATAAAAAAACCTTTCCGCAGAGCGGAGGAAACACGGGGAAGCAAGGGTCCAAAGATATCCCACTCACTTTACAGCTTTTTAAAGGGAGAGACGGCGGGAAAAAAGGTTTCCCCCCTCCGGGGGTCCCCCCCAAGGGTCACCCCTAAACCCCCTGTTTCCGTTTTAAAACCCTCAAGGAGCCCACCCAGTGGGGCTTTTCTGTCACTGCGGCAACGCCCGTGGGACTACTCGTCGCACCGGGGTTGTGCTTCTATTTGGGCAAAGGGAAAGGGGAAATTCCCGGGTATGAAAAAAATTTGGAAGACCAGGTTTTGAAAAATTCCAACCCTAGGTGGGCAGCGGGAAGTTAACCTGGGCGAACGGGGATTTTTCCCTATTGTATCAAAAAATTGCTGTTTCCAGTTAATTTTCAAAATTGTCGCTGTCTAGTTCGGGGAGGGGCTTTTTGTGGACTCGGGATCACTTTAATTTTGTTGATGCGTTTTTTCGCCAAAGGGTCTGGGGCCCAAACTTGGGAGACCGCTATCTGCCCCCGCGGCGGGTTTTTGGCTTTTTGCCCCCCCACTCCACACCCCGGGGCCACAATCCAACCATTGTCCCCCTGAGCTGGAGATGGGGGTCATCCAACAAACTAAAAAGTGTATTCTATTTTTCTGGGGGGGCCCCCCCTGATTGGTTTTGGGGCTGCCCGGGCTTCAAAACATAACCGGACGGGGAATTTCGGGGAAATTGGGCGGGGGGGGACAAGGGTGTGGGGGAAAAAGGGGTTTCCTTCCCATGCGGGGAAAATACTGATTTTGCGGGCGGTTTGCTGTATCGGAAGCGGCGTGCCACCCGTTGAGGGCCTTTGGGGCCTTGTAAAGTTCGCTCGAGCTAAATTCCCGAATCGCCTCCGGGTGAACTATGCCCTCCCCCTTTAAACCTGAACTCCTTATGTGGTTCAGGAGGGGGTTTTAAAAGGGTCCCTTATGGGTGAAATTTCCCCCTTCTCTCCCCGTATACATTATGTGTCCCGCGTGCCTTCGAAAAGGGGTTATATTCACCTGTGCCCACCCTCTGGGCCTCCTTCCCATTTCCCTTTTGGGGGGGGGAAAAAAAATGAAGTCGCTCTTTTTTAAAGATCACGAAAAGCCCAAAAGGTCACGCAGAAACCCATCCTTGGGAAAGGGGTTTTGGCCCTGAGGAGAGATTCTTTGGGTAAACAGCAAAATCCTTTCCCTGCTGATCGCCTGGGGGGGGAAAATTTCCATGGTCTCCCCGGAAAAAAACCGACCGGGGAAGGGGTTCCGGGGCCCCCTCCAAAAAAGGGGGGGACTGTCGGGGGCTGGGTGTCTCAGGCTGCGGGGAAAATTTTAACAGGTTTGCACAGTTTGATCAGCAAAACCCACCAAATTACACTTGTGCTGGAAACTTGTGAGTGACATGGGGCCCAGACCTCCTGACGGGGGCGGGGTTGCACCACCTTGGGGGGCCCTGGGGGCCGCCCCAAATTCTCTGCAGGGGGGGTACCCAAAAAATCCCATTTAAAAACCCTGAAGGCTGATGCAGAGCCTGTGATTTTCCGGGGCACCTTTTTACGTTTCTTGTTGTTTTGCTTATCCGTTTTCCTGACCTGGCTTTTTTCCCCTACCCGGGCTTTTCTCTTGGTTTTTGGGTTCCTTGCTACTTTGGTTTTTGCCCCGGGGCTTTGTTTTTTTTTATCCCTCGGGTTTTTTGGGGGTTTTTGGGGTTCCTTTTTTTGGGTTTTTTACCCAACTTCCAAATTTTCTATTTCCCAAAAGGGCCCCACACTTGGGCAGGCGGGGATTGCCCCCAAGTTGGCGGGCCCCCCTTTTGGGCGCACGCAAAAACGGGAAAAAGGGGGGCTGGGTTCGGTCGCTCCGGCCCTCCCCTTGACGTGACTTTAAGTATTAACTGTCACTCCCCCCCAAATGGGAAACTCAAATGGCAACCCCGTGCTTGTTTTACACAAAAACTGGGGCACATTGTTTGTTTTTGCCCTTCTCATTTGAAGATAGGCCTTCTTATATTTTTTAAAATATTCTTATGTTAAATAAAATATTATACTTGTGCTCTGGCTAAAAAAAAAATCATTCATTTTTCCCCTCTTTTAATATTTAAAAACAGCTTTTTTGGGGACTCATGAAAACCAAAAAAATTTTCTTCCCCTTAAAAAAAGGGTTTTTAACACCCCCGGAGGGGACATCAAAAAAAAATTTCCTTTTTTTGACTTCATAAAAAAGGGAACCCATATCCTAAAAAACGGGAAAAACCCCCCGCTATTTTGCATTTTCCCACAATCAAAACAATATTACCCCGGGGTGTCACAGTAGTTTTCTGTAAAAAAAACCAAAGGGGGGCCCCAATTTTCTTCTACAAAAAGCCCCCCTTTTCAATCATAGATTTTTAAAGCTGATGTTAATGCAAGGTATTTTTTTTTAAAATGTGCAAAGGGGGGTTTAAAATTTACAAATTAGAAAAACATCTACCCCCCCACAGGGACAATTACTTTCCTTACTAAACCCCTAGATGATTAAAAAAAAAACCCCAAAGGGGAAAATTATTTTGGGGGTTGATTTTAATATCACTCCCCGGGCCTGAAATGGCCCATTTGGGTTAAAACCCCCCTGCCATCTCCCTGAATAAAATTGAAAAAATTTTAAAAAATCCCTCCGCTATGAAATTTAATCCCCCCTGGACTGACTAAACCCCAAAAACACGTTTTTAATTTCTTTTGGCATCCCCACAACCTCTTTTGAAAAGGGAAAAAAAACCTTAATATCGATCCCCCACTTCTTGAAAAACCCCTCAAAAATTCAACTTTGGGGGTTTCTTTATTTTCAAAACTTGCGCTTATTCTTTGGGAAAATTTAACTTTTTCCCCTTTTACCCTCAAAACTTCACAGCAGAATAAATAAGTCCTGCTGAATAAACCCCTTGTTTTAAAAGGTTTGTCCAAAGCCAAAATACTCCGGGGAACCCCTTTGACTTTTGGGGGGGTGAGTTTTAAAAAAAATCTTTGATCAAAAACTGAAAAACTAAGGGGCCCCTTTTTCCCAATTTTTTCCCCTTGCTGTAATGCATTTCCAATTTCCCTTTTATACCTCGATGTTTTTCACTTAGTTTTTAGTGTCCCACTGTTTTTTTGTATTAGATTTTGTATTCCCTTTTTCGTTTTGCACCTATGCTTACGTTTTCAAAAAATATATTTTTTGATTGCAAAAACCTAATTTCGTTTTGTAGTTATTTGGAAAGGGGAATCTTTTGGGTTCGGGGACCACTGCCTCTTTTTTAAACCCGGGGGCAGGGGGATTTAATTGCAAGTTCCTAAAACTCCCCGATAGGGCGGCTGAATACTTCCTACAAGGTAAAAAAAAGTTTATTAGGGTTACCGCTCTGGGGAAACCCCCCACGTTTTTTGGGATGAGCTTTTAAAACAACTTTGACAAAAAACTGTAAACTAAGGTCCCAGGGTTTTCATTTTTTTCCTTAGCTGTTAAAGCATTTTAAAAACCTTATACCCGATGTTTCACTTTTTTTTTGGGGTGCCAATGTTTTTTATTAGATGGAACCAAAAACCCTAACTAACTTTGGGAAAAAACCCAAAACGGAAAACCCTTTTAAACCCCTCAGGTAAAGGGCTCCAAAAGTGGGGAGCCCCTGGAGTCTTTAATTTAAAAAAGTCCGAACTCAAAAAAAAACGGGTGCCAACTACAAACCCTTTTTTCCCCAATTTTTCTTTTTCAAAAAAGGGACATAAAATCCTGTTTGCAAAATCAGAAACTTTAGGAAAAAAACCCCTATCGACTTTAGAACCCGTTACTTTAGAAAAACTGCGCTTTTAAGCAGATATGTAAGGGGTTTTATTATGAATGGGTAATAACCGTAGGATGAGACCCAGCCCTTAGGGGCAAAAGTTTTTTGTTTATCCCCCCAATTAAAAAAACATTAAGGTTTAAAAAAGTTCAGGGCCAAAAAGATTAAATAGCCCCCATTTAAGATTTTTATCAAAACTTTTTAATATTCCCCCCCCACATCCCCCTCCATCTCCCTTATCACGGAATTTTTCTTTACAAAAATTTTTAGGGAAAGTTAGGGTCTCCCAAAACTTCCCCTGATAAGCTTTCCGCACTGGGGTTACCCTTCTCTTTAAAAAATTTCTCCAAGGGAATTTCTTTTTTACCTGCAAAGGGAAAAAACCCCCCCCGGGACCGGAGGGTACACTGCAAAGATTTTTCCGGAAAATTAAAGAAAATCTTTAAAAAATCCCCCTTTTAATACATTTAATTCTGTTTCTTTCTTACACCCCTTCCCCCCTCATTTCCCGAAAACCCAAAATTAAATTATCCGGGAAACCCGGTTTAAAGCCTTATGCTATGCTTTTACTATAGACCCATATCCTACTCAACACGAAAACAAAATTTTTTTGGGAAAAATTTAAACCCACTTTAAAATTAACAGTACTTAGGGCATAATTTCACTTAGATCAAGTAGGGTTTTGGCCCCCAGCGAAAACCAAATTAAACATTGAAAAACCTTTTTTATCACCCAGGGGCAAATCTCACATAGGGCCCCGCATGTTGTCACTCGACCCTGATAAAAGCATTTACAGGGGAGATTTTGGGGGTTTTTTTGGGAACGGGCCTTTAAATTGGGGGTTGGCCCCTCGCCCAAAGAATCTTTGTTGTAACAAATCCCTGGGCACAGGTCAAAAACAATGGGTTTTCTTTTCCCCAACCTTTTTAAATACGAAATGGGACTGACAGGGATGTCCCTTATTCCCATCCCTTTTTTTTTTTTGTAAGGGTACCCTTTAAGCAAAAAAAGCGGGTCAATGAACAAAAAGGGAAACAACCCTTGGGAAAAACTAAAAACAAAAACTCGTCTAAACACAACCAATTTAAAGTCACTTCCGGGTTTTTTTTGGGTACTTTTGAAGATTTTGGCTTTCTCAGTCCCTTTTTAAAATGAAATATTTTTAAAAAAATGCCCTCAATATTAACCCCCGGGGATTTTCCCTAGTAAAATCTGTTGCGGGGGGTTTCCCTTTTTTAAAAGGGAAAAACAATCATTTACATATCTTGGGGGGTTTAAAAAAATTTCCCGTAAAAATTTACCATATTTTTTTAACTAAACTTCACCCCCCTTTTAAAAGCTTTTTTAAACAAACTCTTCAAATGGGGGGGAAAAAAAGGGTTTTCGTGGTTAGGGGCGAGTTTAAACCCTTTTTGAAAAAGGGAAAATGTTACCCCCATTTTTTTATTTTTTCAAACCCAAACCCCATCCCAAAATTACTTAAAAATTTTTTTTAGGGCACTCTAAATATTTTCCCCAATTTTCCCGGGCATATAAGAAACCCAAAAATCCCAAAAAAGTTTTGATTCATTCCAAAAGGGGGGGGAGGAAACCGGTTTTCCCAACATAAATTCATTATATTTTAGCGGTAGTGTCCAAGGGTTTTGATCTCTTTTTTAAGAAAGGGACAAAAAAATGGGGGCAAATGGGAAAATCAATAATGGGTCTCCCCGCAAATCTGCCCTGGATAAAAACCCCAAATAAACTACCCAAAAATAAATATTTAGATCACCACAATCTCCAAAACAACTCTGTCTACAGTAACGCTTATGGGCCCCCAACAGGAAAAAAAAATTTTAAATTTAAAAGGTCCCCTTATACCAATTTAAAAAACAAACCCAAAAATTTTCAATAACCAAAACCCAAACCCTACGTACCACGAGAACTTAACCAACCCCTTAAACTGAAACCTGATTTTTTACTTCCCCTTCCCCTTTTAAAACATATGTGTTTTATTCCCCTCAGACTCCCCAACACAAGGATGCAGTAAATGCCCAAAAAAGGATTTTACACTTGTTTAAAAAAAAAAAATTGGGGTTCCCTAGGGAAAATCCCTTTGCGTTCAGAAAAAAAACACCAACCCCAAAACTATATGACAGATCTAAACTTTCCAAAGTGGGGGCCAAAAGTATTGGCACCCCCCAAATTTTGCAATAATACTCAGTTTTTCCTAAAATTATTGGCAATCACAAAATTTTTTTTGGGGGTTTTTAACTTCCATTTAATTTTTCTGCAATGGAAAAAAAAACAAAAAAAAATTTCATAAAACCAAATTTGGGTGTAATTCCACACCAAACATAAAAAGGTGGTGGGCAAAAATATTGGGACTGTTTGAAAAATCATGTGATGCTTCCTAAATTTTTAATTAACACACCTGTAAATTAACCCTTTTCACCTAACCCGGTGTTTGGGAAAAACTAAAACCCCATTGCAGCCCCGTTTTTACATGGTTTAAAAATTTACTCCCAAACCCGCCTGTGGGCCTTGTGGGACCACATTGACATGAGAAAAGAAAAAAAGACCCCAAAAAACTGTCTGAGGGCTTGAAACCCCAAATTTGTAAAAAAATGGAAATCCCCAAGGCCCACAATTCCAAAGACCTGAATGTTTTCCTTTTCTACCTGCCAGTGGGCATCAAGAAGTTTAAAAGGGCCCCGGGGACGTGGGTAAAACCCCCTAATTTGGGCGGGAAAAAAAAAAATTGACGAGAGTTTTTAACGCAAGATTTTTTGGGGGTGGGGGATAAAAGGGCCCGACTAAACCCTCCAAACAAGTTCATGCCCCTCAGTCCCAAGGGGCAAAAATTTGAAACCCCCACTACCTTTGGGGTCTGAAGAAAAGGGGGGGGTATGTAGTTTCCCAGGAAGACCCCAATTCTTTCCCCCAAAAAAAAACCAGGGTGATTTTTGGGGGGGGCTTTTCTCCTCTGGCACTGGGTGCCCTTTACCTGTGCATGGCATTATAAGTCTGAAAACAACCAAAAAATTTTGCAGCATAATTAGGGCCCCCCTGTGAAAACTGGGGCTCCCTCAAGGTCTGGATTTCCAGCCCGGGGCAATGACCCCAAAAAAACACTTCAGAAACACTAGAAAATGGTTTTTTAGAGGGAAAACACTTGGAGACTTTTTAAAATAAATTCACAGTGAAAAAAAAAAACCCCAATTTAAACCCCTTCCCGACCTATGGCTAATTTTCCCGCGGGAAAGTGAATTCCCGCAAATGGACGATCCATAAGCCCTTTTCGATCCCGGGCTTGCGGGGGGAGCCCGGGAAAACGCCAACAGGGGAAAAAACGGGAAAAACCCCTGGGCCCCATCCCCTTTACCCCCGGGCCGGGGTGGGGGTCCCGGGCCGCGGGTGATTTTTTTCCGGGTTTATTAACCGAAACCTTTTCCTTTTGCGATTAATAAACCCAGGGAGGAGGATAGTCCCCCTCCTTTCTCCCTCGGGCTGCCCCACTGTATGGGGGCCCCCGATTCCTCTTTGAGCCCTTCCGGGGGTAACGGGACTTCCCGGGGCATCTGGATGTCACCCTGCCCCCAAAGCCCTTGTGGGGGGTGGGACAGGGGTTGTCAAGGCAACCAGTACACGTACTGATATGTGCACTGGGCTGCATTCTAACAAAAAAATCTAAGATTTCTGTTAGAAGATAAAAGTGAAAAAAAAATGAAAAAAAATAAAAATAAATGTCAAAATGGGAAAAAAAAGTTAAAAACCCCAAAAAACAAAAAAAAAAAATAAAAAAAACCTTTTAAAAAACCCTTTTCCCCTTTACAAACGCCCAAACGCCCCAAAAAAGATCAAAAATAAATTAAAAGTACCCCATGTTTGGGATCGCTGCGTCCCAACCCCACCCGATTAAGGAAATTTTTTATTTAAATTAAACCTACGGTGAACGGGCCCTAAAAAAAAAAAACAAAAAACATTTACAAAAAATTTCGGGTTTTTGTACATCTTTCAGCCCCCCATAAAAATTGGGTTAAAAAACATCAAAAAATTTATATAACCCCCAATTGTAAACCCAAATTAAAAAAATTCATTTTACCCCAAAAGGGAAAAATCCCTACACTTTTCGTATAGGAAAAATAAGAAAGTTATGGGTCTCAAACGAAAGCTTTTTCAAATTTATTAAACCCCAATAAAAACACTTTTTTTTTTAAAAATTCTTCAAAATCTAAAAAAATATAAATAAGGGGATCCCCCATAATTTGTATCGACCCCCAAAGTAAGCTTAAATGGTCATGGATTTTGCACATGAGCACTGTTAAAAATAAAAAAAAAAAACACTACTAAAGGGTTGGCCAAATATTTTTTCACCCCGCCTTCCCAAAAAAAGGATTTTTTAAAGATCAAAAAATTTTTGTCCCCCCCAAAAATTTTTCCAATTAAAAAAAGTCCCAAATCTTCCCGCCAAAAAAAAAAAGCCCCCCCACAGTCCGTACACAGAAAAATAAAAAAGTTATGGCTCTCAGACTTTGGGGATGCAAAAAAAAGTGTTTTCTTTTTGAATAAAAATTTTTATATTGTGTAAAACAGTTAAAAAATAAAAAAATACAAAAAGGGGTACCCTTTTAACGTTTTCGACCTATGAGGAATACTAGTATGTTTATTATACTGCAAAGGTGACCGTGTTAAAAATAAAATAAAAAAACACTACCCGGAATGCTTAATTTTTTCAAAAGCCTCACAAAAACCTTAATTAAAAAATGACAAAGCGGATATTTCCCCCCTTAATTAATAAAAAAAAAAATTTAAAACCCTCCCACAAAAAAAAAAGCCCTTAAACCCCTCCGTTTTTTCCCCGAAAACTGAAAAAAGTTTTTGGCTATCAGAACAAACAAATAAAAACGAATTTTTTTTTTTAACCTTTTTTTGTGTAAAGTAATAAAAAAATTTAAAAAAAAAAATAAAATCTATACCCCTTTCAAAATTTTTACCGCCCCCCATTTAAGATATCCTGTTTATTTACAAATGCACGGCCCAAAAGCTTTTAAAAATTTAAGCCAAAAAAAAATTTGGGGGAATTGCTTTTTCCCCCCCATTTTCATAGCCCCAAAAAAAAAAAAGAAAATTTTGTAACCCCCGTCCCCAAAAAGTACTTTTTCCCCAATTTGGTTTTTTTAGGCGGGGCCGGGGAATCCCCAAAAAAAGGTTGACTTATGGAAGGGTTTTCCTGTTCTGGTACTTTGGGGGTTTGGGAAAATGTACATGGCCCCAAACCCCCAAACTGCAAACCCAAAAAACAAGTTGGTCCCCCTCCCCTTTTTCCCCCCGCCATCGCCCAAACGCAATTTTTCACCCCAAAAATGAGGGTATTGCCCAACTTGGGAAAAAAATTTTGTTTCAAGGGTTTTTGGGGGTTTTTTTTACCCGGGTTCCCTTTTAAAAATTAAACATTTTCAGTAAAAATTTCAGATTAAATTTAAAAAAAAAATTTTTTTACATTTTCACCCCTTTAAACCAAAAATTTTTTTAACACCTTGGGGGGATTTTTCACTACCCCATAGATATATTTCCCTAAGGGGGTAGTTTCCAATATGGGGGGATTTTTTAAAGGGGGGGTTTATTAAGTTTTTGGGCCTTTGGGGGTTTCCCCCAAACTAAATGGCCCCCTTTAAAAAAATGGTAAGAAAAGAAAACTCCCGAGTCCAGTAGGTGCTCCCCCTATTTTGGGGCTTGTGGGTTTAGCCAAAAAAATGCACTAGGGCCACTATGGGGTAAACTCGGGAAAAAGGGAGAATCGGGGAAAAAATATTAATTGTTTTCCCCGATCACATTTACCGTATTTTTGTGAACAATGTTTAAAAATTTAAAATCTGCAAAAAAAAGGGAAAAAATTTAAATTTTAAATTCCCCCTTTGCTTAATTCCTTTTTGGGGGAAAACATTTAAAGGGAAAAAAATTCCCAAAGCGGGTTTTTAATTCTTTAAGGGGGTAGTTTCTTAGGGTGAGGGCATTTTTGGGGGGATCAACAACAGGCCCAAACAAAATCACGTTTGAACGGGGCTGGTTCCTAAAAAAGGGATATTGCAAAAATTTTTTTGAAAATTTTAAAAATTTTACAAAATTTTTTAAGCCCCCCAAAGTCGTAAAAAAAAAAAAAGGGCTTTTAAAAAAAAAGTTTCCAAAAATACACAGACATAGGGTAAACCAGTTTTAAAAATATTTTTAGTGGAAAAAAACTAATCTGTTTTTTACTGCAGAAAATTTTTTAAAATTTAAAATTTTGGGAAATTTTTTTAAATTTTTTTTCCATTTTTTTTGGGTATTTTTCACCAAAAAAAACAAACAAATTTTTTTTCCAAAATTTCTTACTATCTTTAAAGGGACAAGGGGTCACGAGGGGAAAAAAACTCCGAATTCCCCAAAGGAAATTAAAGGTCAAAAATTATTTTCACATAAAGTGACACATGAAGATTTTTAAAAAAAGGGTTTTAGAAAAGGCCAAAAAAAGGGTTCCCCCCGGTAAGGGGGTTAAAAAAAACTTTTACTTGATAACATTTAAAAAAGTGCCCTTCCAAAAGGAGGACCCCCTGGGTTTCAGGGGGTATCTCCACACTGAGGGATCAGACACATTTATGAATCGGATCTTTTGGATTTTCTTGAAGGGATTACCCCCCTTTTAAGGGGGATCATTGCTAATACTTTAAACCATTAGTCATGTATGCTTAAATTTTTTTCTTGTGGCTTAAAAGTTCTTCGGGTTTCCCTATAACCCTAATTCTTTTGGGGGGGAAACCGGTCGGGGCTTGAACAAATCACATGGGTTTTAATCAAAGACACAACAAATACGTTTTTTTTTTTTTTTTTCTTTTTTTGTGCATTTGACTGAAAAAGTGATTTTTTTTGGATAAAAGTCCTTTCCAGATGCTATACACTTTTGGGGGTTTGCTGGACCTTTGGGGGGTTTCTTCCCAAAGGGGGGGTCCCGACCTTTGGGTGCCTCTAATAGGTGGGGCCCTCCTGTTGGGGGGACTACTCCGCCCAAGGGGCGTTTTTTACCCCTTGGGGGGCGACTACTGTATTGGTATTTAATTTAGAGGAACTAGCATTTTTTCCTCTTAGGAGAACAAATTTTGGTTTTTTTGCGGGGTCCTCCTTTGGAAGGGGACCTTTTAATTTTTAAAAACAAATAAAAAATATTTTTTTTTTGGGTTTTTTTTTCTTCACTGGGAATTTTTTCTACAAATTTAACCCAAATAGGTAAAAAAGATTTATATCTGGGGTTTTTTTTTATTTTTAAAGGGTTTCTAAGTGAACCTATACAACAAAAATGGTAATTGAAACCAAAGGGTTTTCTGAGTAACTTGAGTGATAATACTGAGTAATTATTTTAAAACCGATTTATTTTACGTATACTTTATAATTTTTGACGGGGAAAACCCTATACTATGTTTATGACAAATGATTCAACCCTACTTTTTATATCTTATAAATCCCATCTTTATAATTATTCTGGTTGCCTTATTATTTTTATACAAAGGTGATTAACGTACTTTTTATATCTATTTTAAAATCCTAAAGGGGATGAAGGTTTTACTTTTGGGGATTGTGCCAGTGTTGGGTTATATGGCAGGATTGTCCCCCCAACACCTCTATTTTTTTCTTTGATTTCTGATAATATCCCAGGGGGGTGCCTTATGCTTCCCTTTTTATGGGGGCATTTTTCATGGCAGTTCCCACACTGAGGCCCAAGACACACTGGGAAACTTATCTTATTGGATTTTCTTGACGGTTTCCCCCATTTAAGGGTATCATTTGCTAATACTTTATCCATTATTTTTTGTTGCTGTTTTTAGTTTGTGGCTAAATTTTTTTTACCCCGATGAACCCTATATGATCTTTTGGGGGAAAAAGCGTCGGGGCTTTAACAAATCACATGGGGTTTTTTAAAATGAACAACAAACTTGTTTTTTTTTTTTTCTTTTTTTTGCTTTTTTACTGAAAAATGATTTTAGGGAAGAAATTTTCTTTTCCCTAATGTCTAACCATTTGGGAGTCTTGCTGTATCCTTTTTTGGGAATTGCTTCAACGGGGGTGTCGACCAGGGGTGGCCTCAATAGGTGGGGCCCCTCCTGTTGGGGGAAATCTCCCCCGAAGGGGCGTTTTTTTACCCTTGGGGCGTACTACTGTATTTGGTTAAAATAATTTAGGAACTAGCATTTCTTCTCTCAGGGGGAAAACAAATTTTGGTGTTTTTTTGCTTTGGGGCCTCCATTTTGGAAGGGCACTCTTTTAATGTATATCAAGTAAAAGTATTTTTTAATTGGGTTTTTTTTTCTTCACTGTGAATTGTGCTACAAATTTAACCCAAATAGGTAAAATTAGATTTATGTCTGTGAGACTTCTAAAGTGGCCAACAATGAGTCCAGACCTGAATCCCATAGAACACCTGTGGAGAGATCTCAAAATGGCAGTTTGGAGAAGGCACCCTTCAAATCTCAGGGACCTGGAGCAGTTTGCCAAAGAAGAATGGTCTAAAATTCCAGCAGAGCATTGTAAGAAACTCATTGATGGTTACCGGAAGCGGTTGTTCGCAGTTATTTTGGCTAAAGGTTGTGCTACCAAGTATTAGGCTGAGGGTGCCAATACTTTTGTCCGGCCCATTTTTGGAGCTTTGTGTGAAATGATCAATGATTTGATTTTTGTTTCATTCTCTTTTGTGTTTTTTCATTGCAAGCAAAATAAATGAATATATTAATACCAAAGAATTTGTGATTGCAATCATTCTCGGAAGAAGACTGGGAGAAGGCACACACCCTTTCTCCTAAAACATCAGTGTCCCGTCGTATTCAGGAATTAAATTTTAAAGTGATATCTAGGTGGTATAGAGTCCCTGCCTTGTTGCATGTGCTGTACCCTTTGGTTCCCTCGTGTTGCTGGAGATGTGTGTCAGCAGAGGGAACTATGACACACATCTGGTGGGAATGTCCGGGTATTCATGAATATTGGTCCAAAGTGATAAAAATAATAGCAACAATCATGGGAATAACACTACAAAATGACCCTTGTATCCTACTTCTATTGATGCTTCCCATAAGTGTGCATGTTCTAAAGAGAAGCTTGATGACTTTGGAGATCTAGCCAAATTCCATCCATCAAAGACTGGTTCAAAGAGATCTTTAAAATACAACGTAATGAGAAAATGAGATCAACTGATAACCAAACACTGGATAAATATAACAAGGTATGGAGGAAATGGGTCCTGTTCATTGATTCCCCAGATTATAAAACATGTACCTAAGTTTTATATGAATCTGAGAATCTAATGGGTATTTTCTATTTCATAGTTTCATAGTTTGTAAGGCCGAAAAAAGATGAGACGTCTATCCAGTTCAGCCTGTTGTGCTAAGGTGTTGATCCAGAGGAAGGCAAAAAAACCCCAATGAGGTAGAAGCCAATTGTCCTCATTTTAGGGAAAAATTCCTTCCTGACTCCAATCTGATTCTCTCTCTGGTAAAATTATTTCAACATTGCTGGTCCAATTATCATTATCATTATTTAAGAAGCTGAGACCTCCAATGATGCTAGTCACTCACACAACAAACAGTTAACTATCCAAGTACTTCCATATCTAAACGTACACGCTCTCACTCAGTTGTAATGACAAATGTTTCTTTGTTTATTGTGCAAATTGTTGGTTGAAAGCTTTGATATAAAATTTGTTATATCAAACAAAGTTCTATACGGCATTTCTACTAACATTTCAGAATTTGACAGGTGTTTATTTACTTCTTTATGCCTATGATATAAACACATTTTCATTAATTTAAAAGTTACCATTTAAATTTTT
>JAODAL010068260.1:0-16892 GCA_025379985.1 Phyllomedusa bahiana
ACCCCAAACTCATGGGTCACTTTCAACGAGAGCAACCCTGCTTGAAGCCTGGCAAGGGCGATTTATTTTGACTTTGTAAGGTGTTGTCTTGTTCATGATGTCAAAATGTAAAACAGCATGATGAGGAGGACTGTTTAAGTTCCAATTCAAATTAATCTCCCTACATTTAATTGGGTGATTCAGTGATCAACACACCTGTTGTTGAATTTTGCCTTTAAGCTCCTTGTAAGAGAAATATTGAACAGTTGGACATATCCATCCTAAATAATAATAATAATCTTTATTTATATAACGCTAACATATCCCGCAGCACTTTACAATTTGGAGGATATAACTACAGACAAAAAGACAAACATTACACATTTTAAAAAGCTACTTATAGATCAGGCACAAGGTGTGAGGGTCCTTCTTGCAAGAGCTTACAATCTATAAGGTGTATAAGTGAGACAAAGGATGGGAAGTGCTTAGTCTAGACAGTGATCCAGCCATGTTTCATAAACATGGGGTAGTTTTACATAAAAGTGGATGAACCTGGACACCCAGACAGAAATATTTAATATGCAGATGAGTGCCTGTAAGTGCCCAAGTGTAGGGAGTGTTAGAAGTTTGTGTAACAGAGTGGGGAGGTTAGCAGTACGGGATCTTGGTAGGCCTGGCTAAGAAGATGTATTCTCAGGGTGTGCTTAAAACTATAAGGGTGCGTTCACACGTCAATGACAAATTACTGGTCAGATTGGCACGTAGGGGGAGGCTTTTATCCGCGGTTAGCGGATTCAAGCCCCATTCACATTGACATATTCATGTTCTGCCCGAAAACCGGGTGGAAGAATAAACATGTTCTAAGTTTTTCATTACATCGGTGGTGTCGAAAAACGACCGGCAGAAGATCCGTGCAGTGTGAACGACTGCATGGATTTTCTATTTAAGTCAATGTAAATGGTTGACAGTCAGTTTACAGATGGTTTTCAAATCCAAAACCAGTGCTGTGGGGATGTACCCTAAGGTTAATGATTGTGCTTGATTGTACGGGGTAGCATGTTGCAGAAAACTGGTGCAGCACGTGTGAAATGTTGGAAACAGGCATGGGAGGTTCGGATGACTGGGGCATGTAATTTTAGATCATAAAAATGAGGGAGGAGATGTAGGAGGGTGCAGCACTGTGGAGGCTTTTTCTCTAAAGTTTAAAGAGATCCTGTCAGCTATTTTATGCTGCCCGAATGACAGGCAGTATGAAATAGCTGCAGGTTACACGATCCTGACCCTGTGTGTGTTTTACCCCAAAACGCTGCGGCGTTCCCGGGTAAACCACCCAATGAAGTTGCGCTGGGTACTGGGAGATGAGTTTGATGTGCGGGGAGAATGAGTTTAATTTGAGGCTTTCCCCTGCCCCCTCAGCTTGATTGAACAGCTCTCTCCTTATTGACAAACATAGGAGAGAGCTGTCAGTCAAGCTGAGGGAACAGCGAGAAGCCCCACATCGGACCGGACACAGCGGTTTCTCCCCCGCACCCGGACAACTTCTCTGGGGTGTTAACCTGGGAACCACACAGAATTTTGAAGTAAAACACATGGAGTTGGGATAGGGTAACCTGCAGCTAAATTCATGCGTTGCCCGTCGTTTGGGCAGCATAAAGTAAATGACATGTTCCCTATAAGAGATAGTCGCAATTATTTCATTTAAAAAAAAATGTCAAGAAATTTTTTATGTTTTCTAAAGTTTCAACCAAAAAGCCAAATATCCCTAATTTTTATACAGTATTTGTGTGTGTTGTTATGGATTGTGTTTACAAATTCTTATTCTTGGATAATCTGACACAGTTGTGGTCATCAGGTGATACACTGACATGCTAATTTGCGGGTGCTTAAAAGTGTATTTCCCATAACAGAAAATACCTTTCTCATAACTAATTGTCTTGCTTTGAAATCATATGAATTTTAATTAGCATTTTTACATGTAGTCCAAAAACACTTGTGCACTTATGAAACACATAATTACCTTTAAAATTAAATTATACTAATCTTTGTGCATTCGTGTCCGAGTATACATATGCCTGTCTGCAAAACAAAGATTATATTAAATGTCTAATCCAGTGCCATACATGATATACCTATGGATATATTTCACCTGGAAAGGTGCTTGTTGAAATCTATGTGGCGCGACATGTATGAACGGGCTTTTCGCCTGTTTTCTGGCGTATCCTGAATCCCCTGTCGGACGCAGGGATGCGATGTTAGGCGCAGCGTTAGCCACTTTCGGCTGCGCCTTGCATGAAGCGGCGTGCAATGGGCGCAATGTGGGCGCGGTGTGGGCATTCCGGGGCGGGACACAGCGCATTCGAAAACTCCGAGGCATGTACGATCGCGGCTCGGCAGACTGCGGCGCATTGTAACGCCCGCCAGCTCTGACAGGCAGACCTGTTTGATTCTGGTCTAAATGATCCGGCGGATACGAAGTGAAGCGAGAACGGAACATGAGAGGAAACATATAGAAGATCGCAAGAAAAATCTCGGCTCTCAGCGCCGTGCGGCATGGAGTATGAATAAAAAAAAATTGCCTTTATTAGGTGTAAAACATTATCAGAAAAAGAGCTGAAACCTTAAAAAGAAAAATTTAAAAAAAGATCACTTTCCAAAAATCTAGAACGGCGCTACATCAGGAATCAGGATCTTGGAAATTCCCGGGGAAATAACAGTAATTCAAATTTCTGTAAGCGCTTCTCATGGTCGGCAAAACCAGCCAATCAGAATAGAAGCGACAGTGACCCATTAAAACCTATGGAGAAGTATTGACCAATCAAATTCAAAGGCGGGACAGTTCTAAATAAAAATGCAGAAAAGAGCTGATTGGTTGAGCTAGCGGGGGCTTGGCTAAATTCATTTTTTATTTCTTTATTTTCGTTACACCCATACTAGTGATCATTGGCTAACGAAAATAAAGAAATAAAAATGAATTTATTGAATTAATATTTTTTTTTTCGTTACCCCCATATTATTGTTCATTTATATACGGGAATCGGCAAAAAACTTTGTGAGGTCTAAACATTTTATTTTGGGCATGTACAGTTTTAATTACAGATTGCATTAGAAAAACCCATAAGAGCGGTCGCTCCCTCTCCCTTTAAACCCATTTTCCAAATAACCACGGCCTCTTTTAACTTAGCCAATCACAAAACAGAGCTCGCTCTGCATTTCTTTTCCCCATAGAACTCTATGAGAAGGTAGCTCAAGCCGCTGATTGGCTAAGCTGGACGAGCCCCTCTTCTCCCCCAAAACCAATCACAGTACTAGAATATTTCCCATAGACAGTAATAACTTAAAAGGGGGCCCTTCTATCGCGCCCATCTTTTTCCATTCAAAATAGACGCACTACATATGATTGGGGGATTCATAACTGCCGCCTGGGCTCAACCAATCAGCTCTTTTCTGCATTTTTTACTGTATTTTGAACTTCCGCCTTTTCATTTTGATTGTCCATTCTTCCCCCATAGCTTTTAATGGTTCCCTGTTGCTCCTTTTATTATTGGCTGGTTTCTGCCGACGAATGAGAAGAGCTTAAAAAAATTTAAATTACTGTATTTCCCGGTAATTCTCTGTATCGCAATTCCTGATGTAGCGCCGGTCACGGCGACAAACTCGTTGTTAGGGATTTTGATTGATTTATGTTTTTTAGAAGGTTTTCAGCTCTTTTTCAGATAATATTTTACACCTAATAAAAAAATTATTTTTTTTTCATAACCCATGCCGCATGGCGCTGAGAGCAGAGATTTCATTGCCCCGATCTCTCCATAGACTACAATGGACAAGTAGCTCGCGCTCTGATTGGCTGTGATAGCCAAGCCCCCGCTAGCTCAACCAATCAGCTCTTTTCTGTATTTTTACTATATTTTAAATGTCCCGCCTTTGATTTTGATTGGTCAATATTTCTCCATAGGTTATACAATGGGTCACTGTTACTCCTATTCTGATTGGTTGGTTTTTTCTGCCGACCATTGAGAAGAGCTTACAGAAATTTGAATTACTGTATTTCCCGGTAATTTCTCTGTATCGGCAATTCCTGAAGTAGCGCCGGTTACGGCGACAAACGCGTTGTTAGGGAATTTGATTGATTTATGTTTTTAGAAGGTTTCAGCTCTTTTTCAGATAATATTTTACACCTAATAAAAATGATTTTTTTAATCATACTCCATGCCGCACGACGCTGAGAGCTGAGATTTCATTGCCCCGATCTGTCCATAGACTATAATGGGACAAGTAGCTCACTCTCTGATTGGCTGGGATAGCCAAGCCCCCGCTAGCGCAACCAATCAGCTCTTTTCTGCATTTTTACTGTATTTTGAACTGTCCCGCCTTTGAATTTGATTGGTCAATGCTTCTCCATAGGTTTTAATGGGTCACTGTCGCTCCTATTCTGATTGGCTGGTTTCTGCCGACCAATGAGAAGAGCTTACAGAATTTGAATTACTGTATTTCCCGGCAATTTTCAATATCCAAAATCCCAATGTAGCGCCTTTCTAGATTTTTGGAAAGTGATTTTATTTATGTATTTTTTTTAGTAGGTTTGAGCTCTTTTTCAGAATATGTTTACGCCTTTATAAAGGCGATTTTTTTGATTCATGCTCCGCACGGACATCTTTAATGATTTCCTCCGCTGTTTTCCAGCCTGTCTCGAATCGGAATACATGTGAGGCGCAGTCCCCGCACTTCGCCTAAGTCCCGTACTGCGCCCCACACACTGGCGAGGCGCGGTGAACTTTTCCTGCATTAATGAGTGCACCTCCTCGGAACGGCGAATATTAGGCGCGGTCCCTCACTTGCCGCCCTAAGTCCCGTACTGCGCCTCACACACACTGACGAGACGGTGGTGGACTTTACACCGCATGTAATGAAGCGCGCCCCAGCGCCGACATACATGAGGCGCAAATTTCCCGCCGGAAAACTGGCGGAAAACATGCGCTCCGACGTGGCGAGATTCATACATGTCGCCCTAGGTGTTTTCTGCCAAAACAACCCTATTCAGATGTATAAAACTGATTTTTTTTCAGTTGTGCAAATTTCTGCAACAAATCTGAAAACATAAATGTTGGCAGGTTTTGTATTGCCTGGTAATATGTGTCCATGTGGACCAGGTGATCGGGTGACTAATCTTTGCTCTGTTTTTAAAGTGCCATTCCCTTGTGAGCGACTTTATATTGCTCCTGCACCAGAGGAAGCTGCAGGAGCAATATAGTAACATTCCCAAGATTGGCACATCTGCAGGCAGAGACGATGCAGGGGAAATGTCTGGTGTATCATGTTATGTTGGTGGGCAACAGATTAGCCAAAGACAAAGCTCAATAGCTGGCACAGAGCTGTTCATGGAGCTTCTGGTACACAAACTGTTGGTGTGACAAATAAGAAAGTATGCGAAGATTCTCAAGTGTATATAAGACTTCTTAACTTTTTGGGGGGCATGGAGGGGATTACTGGTTACAATCATGTCAGTGTGTATAGTATTTTTTAATATTATTATTATTTTTTACCAAAATGAACAACAGGTGCTCTCACACAACCTTCCGTCAGGTAAACATGCCAGATATCACCTTGGTCCAGGTGTGGGTTGAAAACGAGCAATTTTAGTCTTCCAAAAGATAAAATGAATACAGCACAACGAGCATAGCATTAACAAATGCTGTGACCGGCTAACATGTTTCGAGTTACGCTAGCTCTTGTTCACAGCCACATTGTTCCATTTCCGCTAAGTTTAAAAACAACTACTGATCCAATCACAATACAAAGTTAAAAATACGTTATCATCAATAGAAAAACTAGATACATGAGAAGCTATGTATATGTGATTACAACCTGTTGATAATGTATAAATAATAAATCCGTTTTGTAAGGCCATGTTCACACGGCTTAAAACTGGACGTATTTCAGTCCGTAATTACACGCCGGAGTGCGCAAATTACGGGCTGAAAACATTCCAGTCATTACGGTTATCCATAGTTCTCATAGAGAACTATGGATTACGTCTCCTCTCCCTGCTCGGCGAATACGCCACGGGGGGAGATAATTGACATGTGAATTACAGCGGCGTATACCCGCCTGCTGTTAAATGCAATTCTATGGCCGGCGAGGTGCTAGCCCCCCTCTCCCTCCGCCTCCCCCCCTCCCCGCGCCCGACCCGGCCTGCCACACGCGTAATTGCGGGGCGTAATTACGTCCCGCAATTAAGTCGTGTGAACATAGCCTAATTCAGTCCGACAGGGGCTCTTGTGTTTAAATTAAAAAATCCAAATGTCTTTGCATAATCTTAGGTTTTTCAACCAGTCACCACCCCAGTAAGGATGTTCTACCTGCTCTATTGCATAACATTTTGAAACTACTCAGAATACCCTCATGAATTCTTCAAATAAAAGTGTCTGGCAGCACCTGACATTTGCATACATTGATTTTTTATACTGCTGATATGTACCATTAAAAATGTCTACATTTTAAAAAGACACGAATACTTCATTTCCTCAGGTTTTAACTCCTTAAAGACCTATGACGTAAATTTGCCTTATAGTGCAAGTAAGGTGCTATATACCAAGGGTAACGTCACCAATCTCCACTACTATAGGGCTTACGCCGGGGGGGTTCACATGGCATAGAGCGGTGGGTACCTGTGCACGCCGCTATATGCCGGCTGTTAAACTACGCACTAGCCAGCACATACTTTCAACAGCTCTCCCATTCACTTTCACTTACCTGGCATGTCACACATAATTTCTTTTTACGAGTGCACAGTATGTGCTGGGGAAAACGTCATTTTATCATAGCACTCAAAGAGTGCTATGATTTTACGGTATCTGCAGAACGTACTTCCTGCGCATTGCAATGCCCTGCAAATACGCCATGTGAAACGTTACCTCTAAAAGTACATTTCAGCCCTTAAAAAAATTCAACCTCACCAGGTCCATAGGTGGAAGTAAAAACATATTTGGTAACACGTTCATTTATACCGGAGAGGTGAACGCTGTAAAAAATAAAACGGCTCTGCAAACATGGCATAAGTGTCATTTTTTTCCACATTTTGTCCCACTTAGAATTTTTTTTCAGTTTCCCAGTATAAGTCTATGGTATGGTCAATGGCTAGCATTAGAAAGCACATCAAGCTGGAGACGGAAAGACATATCGCTATATGAAAGTAAAACTAACCCCAAAATATTTTTTAAACTAATAAAATAGTAAAAAAGAATTAAAACAGAAAATGTTGGCCCTTTGAAAAACTACTGAGGGAGAGACAGTAGAGGGCGATGAGAAAAAATGCAAACCTGCAAACAAATCTAATTTTTCTCCACTGTATTTACCGAGGAGGATGACACTTCCTGTTGAAACAGAGGGATGAGGTAAATCTCCAACTTAAAAAGTTTCATTGTCTAACCCAGGAAGAAATGCAGCTCCGTAAGAAGAAATTAAAATAGACAAATCTCCCAGTCCCAGATGGCATACACCCACGTGTCCTAAGGGAGTTAAGTGATGTCATAGATAGGTCCCTTATTCTTAATATTTATGGACTGTCTAATAAACAGGGTATGTCCTAAAAGGATTGACGCATAGCAAATGTGGTGCCAATATTCAAAAAGGGTCAAAAAGTGATCCAGGAAACTATAGGCCAGTAAGTTTAACTTCTGTTGTGGGTAAATGTTTGAAGGTTTTCTAAGAGATGCTATTCTGGAGTATCTCACTGAAAATAAATGTATAACGCCGTTCCAGCATGAGTTTATGAAGGATCGGTCTTGTCAAACTAATCTCATCAGCTTCTATGAGGAAGTTAGTCGCCCAGACTGGATCAGGGTGAAGTGCTGCTTCTGGGCACTGATTTGACCATGGAGGCCATTTCGAGACAGAATTCTACTTAAAACATGAGATGACCAGGCCTGTTGGAGCTGCGCTTGTCAAAAACATCTCCAGTCTCTTCAAATCTTTTTTTAATTCTTTGCACTCGACGTGAGAATACATTTAAAGGTGCCAACCACCCTCTGCAGTCGATCTGGTCTATCAGCCTCTTGATAATCAAGGGCTTTGGTCGCAGGGTGGATTTTTGCCATGTGTTGTCAGAGGTCAAAGTAGCAGTTCAAGTGAAGGTCTGGGGTGCTGGAGTTCTTTTATACACACTCACTAATTAAACTGACCAATTAGTGAATTAGTGACACAGGCGAGGCTTGTAAACTAGGATCGGGGTGCATTATATGACAAGGCGACAAAATGTTTGTCCTGCCAAAATCTGACCTTACTGTGTTGCTTACATGATCAATATTTCAGCAGTGAATGCAAATTATTTTCATCAAAAAAAACCTCCATTTGGGAGGTTTCAGCTTGAATATGAACCCATTCCTAAAACCAGTGGATGAATTTTAATCAGGTTATAACCCTTTTTGGTTTGCAAAAACATGGATAAGCGACAGAACTTCTGTCAGGGACTGTATAACCTAAAAAAATGAAGCAGCAAATAAGCCAGCTCACCAATCCAGTGTAATGTCCCGGGCTGCACGGCTGCACTCTGACAAGCAAAAATGACGTAGCACCAAGAAGAAATCGCCAGCATTTCCGGATCAATTGAAAAAAGCAAATGCAAATTTAATGATGTAAAAATCATGTAAAGACACAAAAAGGCCCCGGCAATGGCCAGAAAGAACGCTGACGCTTTCGGATTCCTCCGAACCCTTAGTCGAAGCACGGATGCCCATATATTTGGATTTTCTAAAGCATTTGATACTGTTCCACATAAAAGGTTGAAAAGTAAAATGAGAATGTTTTGGACGAGGGAAAATGTGTGAAATGGGTAAGCAACTGGCTCACTGATAAAAAACAAAGGGTGGTAAATTAACGGTGCAACTCAGAATTGATCCTGTTACTAGTAGGTTACCAAGGGCCTGGAGTATTGGGCCCTATTCTCTTTAATATTTTCATAAAATAAATCTTACACGGGGATTTGCACCAGGGCCGCCCTGGGAAATAAAAATCAGCCCCTGGCACTAAGCCCCCAGCGCCCACATACAATATCCACTTAAAAATGTCCTTGTTCTCGGCACCTCGCCACTGTCTAAAATAAACCTACACTATAAAGCTGCTTTTTTCACCAGGGAGCGTTTTTTTGGTGCTTTTTTGATGGGTTTTTTTCGGTGCGGTTTTGGTGCAGAAAGGCAGAGCATTTTAATGCTGAACATTTCCCCACAAAAAAAACGCATCAAAAAAATGCACCAAAACCCGCTCCGTGTGAAGCCCCCTACAAAACAAGCAGAAAAAAAACAGTGGTGCAGAGAAAACCCCTCATCACAGAGTCAGGTGTGGCTTGCTTTTTTTTACAATCAGGGACAAGCCACACTGAACACTACATAAGCACCAACATAACCTACAACCCCACCAATCACATCACCAGTAGTCAGGTCACATCACATGAATACAGCCCTGATTCAACACAGAAGTAAAAGCAGAGACTCACAGGAGACGTCATCTCTGATGGGATGTTGTCTCTTCTCCTTTTTCTTCCTTTCTGGCCCAAACCTCCATGACGTCTTCTCTAAATGAGTCGTTCCCTTTCCATTTTCTCTCTCTGTCCATTACAGCATGCAATGTCTTCTTCTAGTGTGTTCACTATTTCGTCCCTGTAAATTTACAACAAATACATCTTAGACTCCTCTCTCTTTCCGCACTTTCCTATCAATTCCCCAAGCAGCGTCTGTTAGACCCTAAAAATTAAAAAATTAAAAAATGTCAGATAAGTGGCATGTAAATAGGTAGACCCCCATTAGGCAGGCCCGGGCCAGTATGCAAGGCAGGCAGGCCATAAAGCAGGCAGACAGGCCAGTAATGCAGGCAGACAGGGCCAGTAATGCAGGCAGACAGGCCAAAATGCAGGCAGACAGGGCCAGTATACAAGGCAGACAGGGCCACTTATAGGCAACAGGGACAGTATATAAGGCCGGCAGGACAGTGTAAAGGCAGCCAGGCAGTGTAATGGTAAAGGCAGGGCTATTATAGGCCGCCAAGGCAGTGTAATAGGTGGCCGTGCTATTATAGGGAGCCAGGCAGGATATAAGGCAGCCAGGGCAGGGCATCATATAAACCCGGGCAGGGTATAGGTAGCAGGGCAGGGCATCAATAGCGGCAGGGGATCATATAGCCAAGGCAGGGTATAGGAAGCCAGGGCAGGGAATCAAATAGCCAAGGGCAAAGGGGATCAGTAGCCAGGGCAGGGTATCAGTAGCCAGGGCAGGGCATCATATACCAGACAGTGTAAGGTAGCCAAGGCAGGGTATCGGTAGCCAGGCAGGGCATCAATAGCCAGGGCAGGGTATAGGTAGCAAGGGAAAGGTAATAGGTAGCCAGGCAGGGTATAGGTAGCCAGGGCAGGGTATAGGTAGCCAGGGCAGGGCATCATATAGCCAGGCAGGGGATATAAAACCAGCAAGGTATAGGTAGCCAGGGAGGGTTATCAGTAGCCAGGCACGGGCATCATATAGCCAGGGCAGGGTATAGGTAGCCAGGGCAGGGTAAAAATAGCCAGGGCAGGGTATAGGTAGCCAGGGCAGGGCATCATATAGCCAGGGCAGGGGAAAGGTAACCAGGGCAGGGTAATAAAGGTAGCCAGGGCAGGGCACATATAGCCAGGCAGGGTATCAGTAGCCAGGCAGGCATCATATAGCCAGGGCAGGGGCAGTATATAGCCAGAGGCAGGGCTATTATAGGCAGCCAGGCAGGATATAGCCAGGGCAGGGCTATTATAGGCCCGCCAGGCAGGGGCAGTATATACCAGGGGCAGGGCTATTAAAAGGCAGCCGGGCAGGGGCAGTAATATAGCCAGGGGAGGGCTAATTATAGGCAGCCACGGCAGGGGCAGTATATAGCCAGGGCAGGGGCAGTATAGGCAGCCAGGGCAGGGGCAGTATATAGCCCGGGCAGGGGCAGTAATATAGCCAGGGCAGGCTAGTATATAGCCAGGGCAGGGCTATCATAGGCAGCCAGGGCAGGGCAGCATATAGCCAGGGCAGGGGCAGTATTGTGCCAGGGCAGGGGCAGTATAGGCAGCCAGGGCAAGGGTCCCCGTATATAGCCAGGGCAGGGGGCAGTATAGGCAGCTAGGGCAGGGCAGTATATAGCCAGGCAGGGGCAGTGTAGTAGCTAGGGCAGAGGCAGTATATAGCCAGGGCAGGGGCATGTAGCAGCTAGGGCAGAGGCAGTATATTGCCAGGGGAGGGGCATTATTTAGCCAGGGCAGGGCAGGGGCAGTATAATAGCCAGGGCAGGGCAGTATATAGCCAGGGCAGGCAGGGGCATTAATAAGCCAGGGCAGAGCAGGGGCAGTATATTTGGGCAGGGCAGTATATAGCCAGGGCAGGGGCATATAGGCAGCCAGGGCAGGGGTCAGTATATAGCCAGGCAGGGGCAGTAAAAGGCAGCTAGGGCAGGTCCCGTATATAGCCAGGGCAGGGGCAGTATAGGCAGCTAGGCAGGGGCAGTGTAGGCAGCTAGGGCAGGGGCCGTATAGGCAGCCAGGGCAGGAGCAGTATAGGCAGCCAGGGCAGGAGCAGTATAGGCAGCCAGAGCAGGGGCAATATAGCCAGGGCAGGGGCAGTATATAGCCAGGGCAGGGGCAGTATATAGCCAGGGCAGGGCAGGGGCAGTTAATACCCAGGGCAGGGCATATCGGCAGCCAGTGGGCAAAGGGGGAGTATAGGCAGCCAGGGCAGGAGGCAGTAAAAGGCAGCCAGAGCAGGGGCAGTATATAGCCAGGGCAGGGCAGGGCAGGGCAGTAAAAATAGCCAGGGCAGGGGAAATATAAAAGGGAGCCGTGGGAAGGGGCAGGGATATAGCCAGGGCAAAGGGGGAGTATAGGCACCAGGGCAGGGGAGTATAGGCCCGCCAGGGACAGAAAGTTTTAAAAAAAAAATAAAACCGTAATACTCACCCCTGACACCTGCTGTCCCGTCCTCTTCACTCTGGAGCCGGGGGCCGCTCACTGCAGAGTGGCGGGGCCGCGGAGCAGGCGCGCGATGACGTCATTACAAACGCGCGCCTGCCCGCGGCCTCCTGGGGGCTGAACAGACGGGATCAGTAATTTCCCCAAAGTTCACCTCGGGGCCCCGCTTGCACCCCGCGCGGTGCAGGCGGCGGCCGTGATGGTTGGGATGGTGGGTCGGTGACCCGGCCAAAGCAGCCGTGTGGCGGGGGGGGGGCCCCGTCGGCCCCCCGCCACAGGGGTCCGGGGCGCTGATTGCCCATTGCGGCCCCTTTTAGGCGCCACAGGGGGCCCCGGGCCCCCGGGGCCCCCGGGGGGAACACCGCCTCCCGAGGCTTTCCCGGGGGGCCGCCTGCGGCCTGGACCTAGCGGCCCGCCGGGGAAAAACCCGGTTTGCCCTTGGTCAGTCCGGGGCCTGGGATTGCACTAGAATATCAATCTTTGCAATAAACTAAACTCTGTTAAAGGGAAAACCACACAATTAGGGATAAAGTGTTTTTACAAGGGATCTGGATAGGTTGAGGGGTGGGGCAAGGGGAATGGCGTGAGGGTTTTAAAAAACTGAAAATGCAAGGTTATGCAAAAATGGGGGGAAAAATCCATGACAAATTTACATGTTAAAATGGAAAAAACTCTGGGTAAAAGTGACTGGAGAAGGCTTGGGAACCTGGGGGACAGTAAAATAATGTAGCAGCCACTGTTAAGCCCGCAGCAGCCAAAGGCTAATAGGGAAACGGGGGGTATTAAAAGGGGGAAAAGATGACAGTGGGAACATTATTCTCCCCCCCCAAAAACAAACAGGTTAGCCACACATAATTTTGTGAGATTTTTTGGGGACCAGTGCACAGGAAAGACATGGTAGAGCTTGAACAAGGTACAAAAGGCGGGCAACAAAAAATAATAAAAGGACTGGGTGGACTGCAATACCCAGAAAGATTAGCAAGATTAGGGCTATTTAGTTTAGAGAAAAGATGCCTTTGGGGGGACATAATAAATTGTTTAAATATAATAAGGGCCAATATAGAGATCTTACTAAAGATTTATTTATACCCACGACTGTATCAAGAACAAGGGGGCATCCTCTACATCTTGAGGAAAGAAAGTTTCTATGTAAACATAGAAAGGGATTATTTACTGTTAGAGAGGTGAGACTGTGGAACTCTCTGCCAGAGGAAATGGTCATGGTGAAATCCCTAACAAAGTTCAAGAAGGGCTTGGATGCATTTCTGGAGTGTGATAATATAACAAGTTATAATGACTAGGATTCTGAAGAAGGGTCTGGATACATTTCTAGATGTACTATAACAAGTTATAGTGACTAGGATTCTGGAGAAAGGTCTGGATACATTTATAGATGTTATATAACAAGTTAAAGTGACCAGGATTCTGGAGAAGGGTCTGGATACATTTATAGATGTAATATAACAAGTTATAGTAACTCGGATCCTGGAGAAGGGTCTGGATACATTTATAGATGTAATATAACAAGTTATAGTGACTAGGATTCTGGAGAGGGTTCGCTGATCCTGGGATTTATTCTGATTGCCAGATTGGAGTCAGGAAGGAATTTTTTTCCCTAAAATGAGGACAATTGGCTTCTACCTCATGGAGGGTTTTGCCTTCCTCTGGATCAACACTTTAACACTTTAGCAACACTTTAGCACAATAGGCTGAACTGGATGGACGTATGTCTTTTTTCGGCCTGACAAACTATGTAACTAAGTAAAAGTTATTGACTGCGACAAAAGTGGGATTCACGGGGGGAAACACTAAAAAATCCCGGGGACTGATGCAAATTTATTTTGCAAATCAATTTTCCCGAATTGGTTTTTTTAAATGAAAAAATTTTGAGCTTTGCCCCATTTCTTTTTTTTTTTAAAAACCTTCAACTTTAAATTTTAATTTTTTATCTTTGAATGTTTTTTGAGTTTTGTAATTGATTCGAAAATTTCTTTTTCTATATATTTGGATATGTGAAATAATGTTCCTGTCTATTGTTGTGAAAACCATATATTCATCCTCCTGGGAAATGGAAAAAATTATGAGGCCTTTTTGGGTTTAAAAGAAAGTTAAAAAAAGTTTGAGATTAAAAAGAAATGAAATGGGGAAGAAAAAAAAAAAAAAAAAAAAAAAGGGGGATTTTAATGAAAGGGAGAAATTAAAAATAAAAGGGAAACGGCAAGGGTTTGGGAAATTTTTGGGTGTTTTTCATTTATTCTGTCTTTTTGGTAATTTAAGGGAAATTTTTATTTCTTTTTGTTTCTTTTCTTTGATTTGGGGCTTCACCAAAACGATGGTGATTTTATTTTTTTCTATGTCATCAGATTAAGAATGGTATATTTTTTTTAGTAGAAATCAAAGAAAACATGCACTTTTTTAAAACACTTTTTTGTTGGTTTTAATATAGATATTTAGTTGTCTGTAAATTTAAATTTTTGATGGGTTTTTTTGTTTTTTTTTATGTATGTTCCCAATATGCATTTTTTGGGTAATTTTGAAAAATATTTGTGTAGTAGATTTTCTCCCCTTCTATTTTTAAAAAGTACTTACCTTCCTTTTTTTTTATAACCCCTTAACTTTTAGTTATTTTAAACACTCCCTAAGTCTGACAGTAACTGATCTCAGAATATGGGTAAATACATGGAAAAAAAAAGGAAAAATTTTTTAAAATTTGTTGGGATTCTGTATTTTTCAAATTTTTATTGTTTGCCATTGATTGCATGATTGCTGTCAATTTGTTTTTAAAAACCATAGGGCATTTTTTATTCAATTTACAATAGTATGCATGCAAAGTTTTTTTTGCTTTTCCGCCTCTCCTCGGCACTTTTTTGTGATCTGCACATGACCAATGGCGTTTTAAAAACCCCGCGAACACTTCGTCCCCCAGCTGCCGAAGAAAGGGGGCAGAAAAAAGATTAAATAACGACAATGTTTTTTCCCTTGGCGCATGCGCATAAAGGGGATAAAAACGAAACGTTTGGGCAACCCCCATTTTTTTCCCCCCAAAGGTTTTTTATATAACTCCATATAAGAATAGTATTTTTAAACTCTTTTTGATCCCCTTAGGGAACAACAATGTGAAAAAATATTGGGATTGCCACAAACCAACTTTCTGGTACATGGACATGGGGGAATTGTATGATTCTAATTCCCGTAATTAACCGTGATTGTCCCGTTTCCCAAAAACGGTTTTTTCACAATTGGGGGACTGTTCGCTATGATGAATATAAAAAAGTGTTTGATGTAATATTATGTTAATTTGGTAAAATGGCTTTTAAATCACTTCCTTGAAACTACCCGTTGGAAATATAAAGACTGGCGTGTTTATTTTAGTTTTAAAAAAGCTTTTTTTTACGGGAAGAGGATGTTTTTGCGGCTTCTATATTTTGTGGTATATAAAAAAATGCTGCAGTGGGAAGGGGTTAATGGGGACAAAGAACTTCTTCATTTAAAGGGGTTTAATCAGGATATAAAAAAACCTTCTCCCAGCAAGCCAGCCATGCATATGAATTAGGAGTGTGTCGCTTGCGGCCGTCCTCCTCATTCACTTCTATGGGGGACAGGGCCATTCCTAGGGGCGGGTGAGGTGGGCAATCGCCCAGGGCTCCGAGGGTTCACTCACCCGAGGGGGGTGCCTCCCGCCTCGCCTGCCCGAGGATCGGCCTCTGACTTTGCGGCCATTGTAACACGGCCGTGCAGTCACTCAGCAGCTGCACACACTCGCTGTGCAGCTGCTGGTAAAGAGAGGAGGCAGGACAGATCCGTCCTGCCTCCTCCCTCTGTGTATCAGCATCACAGGGGGTGCACAGCTTTCACCGCGCCCCCTGCGACACTGGGACCTCTTCGGCTGGCAACTCTGCCGCCGAGGAGATCCCTGGGAGCTGTGTGACAGCGTAAGCGGCGTGATGACGTGGGGTCAGGGTGAGGTGAGTCCATTTTTTAAATTTTATTATCATTAACTGGAGGGGGCATATTACCTTACTATATAGGCACTACCTGGCTATTAGGGGGCACTACCAGACTATTAGGGGGCACTACCTGGCTATTAGGGGGCACTACCTGACAATTAGGGGGCACTACATGGCTATTAGGGTGCACTACCTGGCTACTATGGGGCACTACCTGGATATAATGGGGAACTACCTGGCTCTTAAGGGGCACTACCTGGCTATTAGGGGTCACTACCTGGCTATTAAGGGGCACTTCCTGACTATAACTATATTTACTATTTTGCCATAGGCAAACTTAAACTCTATCAGTTCTCAATCTATAAAGCACTAAAATGTAACTTTTATTATATATAACACTTAACCTCGATACACACTATTTTAAAAACCTGATTTCTAACCTCTCAATTTGTCCCTTTCTAATTGTGAAGGAGTAACTCCTTTTCTATTATCAAGTCTGGTGGAACACCACCTATTAGCAGGGAAACCCTATATATACAGTGATTTGCTAACTCCAAAAAGGAATCCAAAACATCTTACTTGAGCAGTCATCCCTAATCCTAAGCAGTCACCAGCTAACTGGCTTCATCAGGGAATAGAGGTCCACTATCCCCTGATGAAGCCAGTTAGCTGGTGAAACATGTTGGGGAGGTCAGGCATGACATTTTAATTTGTGATTTTCTACCTCTTTCTACTGTGTTACCCGCTGCAGAGGAAACCTTATATGTTTCATGCCCATCAGATTAGGGACAAATTGAGAGGATAGAAATCAGGTTTTTAAAATAGTGTGTATCGAGGTTAAGTGTTATATATAATAAAAGTTAAGCTTTATAGATTGAGAACTGATAGAGTTTAAGTTTGCCTATGGCAAAATAGTAAATATAGTTATTAAAAGTAACTCTTTGTTCTCTTGCTAGATTCCCATTTTTTTTAGACTACCTGACTATAGGGACATTTTACTG
>JAODAL010068261.1:0-16892 GCA_025379985.1 Phyllomedusa bahiana
TTCTTTATTCCCACCTCGGGCCCTCGAAATGGCATAGCCACAGTATTTGGTTTAAAGAATGTTAAAAGATGTGGGGCCTCCCTTATTAGGAACAGGATTCACCTTTTGTCCGCACAAGGGATCTGTTTGACCCAAACACCCTAGTCCCATTTCCTTTGAAAATTTCCCCCATTCAATGCAAAAAGATGCCATGTGGAGGAAGGCCCCTTTTTTTCACCTCCAAGTTCCAAAAGAAGATTTGCAGAAGGGTCAGCCAAAGGGGTTTTTTTTTGGTAGAAACCCCAAAACAATAATGCCCAAAAGTTTTCGACTCCAACTGGAGTCTTTATCAAGCTTTTAAAAAAAAGTGCCCAAAAAAATCACCATATTTTATAAAAAAATAGGTGGGGGTTCCCAATTAACTTATGCTAAAAACCCAAACAAAATTGTTAAAATTTAAAATGGGCATTTTTTTCAAACCCAAAACATTACTTTTTTAACAAAAGTTAACACAATTAAATTTCCCCCTCCCCCCTCCCCCCCCCCCCCTAGTTATTAAACAAAAAAGCTTTCTATAGGAAAAACAGATGAGCGGGGTCATTTTGTGCATCGCCATTCAGGTCTTTTCCCTGATCCAAATTTCCAAAACTGCGAAAATTTTGGCGAGGGCAACGGGCGAGTTCAACCCCCCTTTTCACGGGGGCATGCTCCAATTTCCCCTAGGTTTTGCGGAAATTTTAATTTAAGGGCTACTGGGGCCTGTTTCCCTTTATAGTGGTTTTTATTAACTTCCTTTTAGAATTTTGGAAATGTTAATTTTTAATATTAAAGGGAATCTGCGCCAAATTTTTTTTTTCTTATTTAAAACGGCCCCCCGATCCATATTCTTTTCCCCCTCAGCCCTTTTTATTTCCTGATTGTAGGTTTTCTTTTGGCCGTTTTATTTGATTGTTGGGAAAGACATTTTTTTTCTTTCCCCTGCTTTAAAAAGGGAGTCAGAGAGGGTTTTTTACAGCGCTTCATGCCCATCGGATTCTTAAAAACTGAAATTTTGTCCCCTTTGGGCTTGTATAAAGGGGAGATTTCATTTCCCCCCCCCCCGGGAAAAGGGGGGGGGAGAGGGGGAGCCTGTGCATCTCCCCTTGTGGCTGGTGGATCCTGTTTTAAACTGTACACTTGGTGTTTTTTTAAGCTTGGGGCCCCGTGTATGATAATTGAGCGACATGAAAAACCCCTCTAAAAAGAAAGGAAGGTTTTAACAAAGATTATTTGGCTTAGTGGCCAAAGGGGGAAAACTGCAAGGGGCCCTTTAAGGGAAATTTTAAAAAAAAATACTGAAGTGATATGGAAAATTAAAAAAAAAAAAACCCCAAAAAATTTCCCAAAAAGGGGTTTAACATAAAAAAGTGAGTTTTAAAAGAGTCAAATTTTTTTATGGGCACATTTTCCCCTTTTAAGGGCTTTAGAATCTAGTTTTTTAAACCTTATGTGGGTAGTTTTGTGGGAAGGGAAAAGGGGGCCCTTATTACATTTTTAATACATTTCCTGCACAAAATATGGGGATGGGAGCATGCCCGTGGGCAAGCCGGAGGTTTAATCGTCAGTTGACCCCTGCGCCGGATTCGCAGGTGCCCCCCAATGGATCAAAGGGAAAAGAACGCTAAAGGCGATGCACGGAAAAAGATTTCCCCCTCATCTGGTTTTTTTATAGAAATCTTTTTTGTTAATACTATTTGGGAAAGTTTTGGGGGATTTAAAAGGGGTTAACGTTTTTTTAAAAAGTTAAAGTTTGGTGGAGATTTTATGTTTTTTTAAATTGTAACAACTTGATTTTGGTTTGGGATAAGGGATATTGAACCACCTAAATTTTTTTTATATGGGGGATGGTTTGGCACTTTTTTATGCTTTTGGGAAAGATTCCAGTTTGGGGGCGTCAAGTTTTCCTTTAAAATTGTACCGGGATTTTTTCCCTTTTTTTAAAAAAAACACCTATGCTGAAGCCTTCTGCTGAATCACCTTTTGTCCAGTCATCATTTTTGCCATGGCCGCAGCAAACAGAGGTGGCCACGCTCTCCGTTCCCTCCATTGGAGTTCCAAGCACAGCCAAAGGGGGATGTATTAGGGTGTAAAATTTGAACCCCCCAGTAGTAACCAAAGACAAGGGCCCCCTCTCTGTTCACTGCAGCTGCCACAAGGACATGCGGAGGGGACCCTCAAATTTTTGGGGGGAAACCCCCAGAAGGGGGGACTGTCAGATTTTTGGGGGTATTCCCGTGAAATTTTTCTTAAAATTTTTTATAGGTTTTTTTGTGCTATTTGAGGTGCTGATTTTATTTTTGGGTTTTTGGTTTTTATGTTACTGCCACATTTAGTGTGTTCCCCCTTTTTGCTCAATATTGTTTTTTCTAATTAAAATTTTGGACAAAAAGATTTTATCTAAAAATCCCTTGCTAACGGTTGGGGACATCCTGCCTAAGTTGACCAAACTATCAAAAAGAACATAGGAAATTTTGAAAAAGCATTTCTGCTACTTAGAATTTTATGAAAAATTTTGAGGTTTTAAATTAACATTTTGGATAAAAACTGCTTAAACCCCCCCTCCCAATCGCAAAAGGGGACCCAAATGCAGGGGGAAAAAACCCAATTAATGGGGCCCGTTCAGACCTTCAAATTTCAGGGAAAAGAAGGTTCCAAAACAAAAAAGGGATGCATTGTTTAAAAAACCCTGTGCAGGTGGGTGGGGAGTGTAAAAAACCAAATGGGGAAGCCAAAAGGGAAGGGCTTTGATAGGATTTTAAAATTTTGGGTTTGCATTTAAAAGTTCCCAGAAAAAAAAAATTTGGGTTTTCAGGTCTATTCTTCACGCCAAATTTAAAAGTTGTATAAATTTCCCCCTTTCTAGAGTCTTGTTAAAAATTTCCCTTTTCCCCTTTTTAACCATTCCAAAAACCCCCCAATGGCCCCACAAAAAGGGTTGTTTAAATGTCACCCTTTTTCCCGGTTCGGAGCCCTTGCTGAAGTGAATGGTTCCAAACCCCTTTAAATTGGGGGATGTCAGCGGTTGGGGGGGCCCCCCTCTCTCACATTATTTGGGAGATGATTGGGCACGGAAAGCCCCCGCCCCTCTTATTGGGCCCGGGGCGGGAGGACATCCGTGCCCCCTTTCCCCCGAGCGGCGCACCGTCCCCACTCGGGGGTTGGGGTCCGCTCCCCCCAAAGTCGTGCCGGCGTTCACTTACCCGGCCCCCGCCACCCGCTCGTCTGGGCTCTGTCCGCGGGCGCGCCGGCCCCGCTCGCTTTGGGCCCCGCCACGTTTCCGGGAGTGTGAAATTTTAAAAGGGACAGTGCCCCGGGGAATTTTGGGATTGCCGGGCACTGGTTTCCCATTTTTAAATCTGGCCTCCCTGGCAGCCTTTTCCGGATTCCCAAAGGGTTCATGCCTTTGGGAGGGGAAAGCTTCCCGAAGGGCCAGTTAAATTTTTTTTCCTTTTTTTGGGGTTTCCGAACCCCTAGCCCACGTTTACCCACACGAAACTTGCCGCCTGCCCCGTCCTTTTTCCCCGTCCACGTTACGAACCGAAGGGCCCCCTGTCCTGACCTTTTTGGGCCTTTTCCCCGGGTCGAGCCCGCCTGAAGAAAAACTAAAATACCCTACCCTTTGGCCGCCCCCCGCTGGCCCAAACCCACCAGTGGAACGATTTTGGTTAGACTCCCCCCGCAGGAAGTCCATCCTGCTTTTCGGCCGGGCTCTGGTTTATAAAGGGACCTTTCTTGATTCCCCTCCCCTGGTGTGGGGTTTCCCCCCAACCCTGCGGTTGGGGCCCAGCGGATCCACTACCCGAAACCCTTACAGTAAGGGGTCCGGCCATGGATCCCGCCAAAGGGGGCCCCTTACCCAGGGAAGGCGGATCCGGGCGGGCCGTTGTTTTCCCCCCAGTTTTCCCCCAACTAGGTCAACAGGGTTTCAGCAAATTTAACCCGCGGTTTCCCCTGTGCAGCAAATTGTCTCTGCCCAAAACAGCCCGAAACCTTTGCCGTCTCCCTGGTTTTTTCCCGCCTCAGCGGGGGTTCCCGTGGCTCTGGGGGGTCCCAAGCCTTTCGGCTGTCGCCCCCCATCCAAGTACGCGGGGAAAATCCAAAACCCCTGCAAGGGGGTTTATCACCCCAAAGGTTCTTTTATGCACCCTGGGTGATGGCCAACCCGTTCCTGTCCCCAAATGCGAAAAGTGGCTTTCCATGGGGCAGCCTTTTCTCCGGGAAGGCCCCCGGCCCTGGGGGTACACCCCTTTTGGGACAGGGAACGATCAGGGGGACGGGGACCCACAGTCGTTTCCCCGTGAGTTCCACGTGTGGGTTTTAGGAGCCAGTCGTGCATTTTCCCCCTCCGAGGCAGCCTTTTAAACCCAAGCCAAGGGGGGGTCTGTCTGTGGGAAAGGGCCCACGCCCGGTGCAATTCCCCCTTTTGCCTAGAACTGTTTATTTGAACGAAGGGCCGCTCTGGTTTTTGCCCCCCCTTTTAAGGGAAAAAGGCCCCTCAAACCGGGGGTTTTTTGGAATCTTTGGCCGCTTTGAGACATTTTTTGGGGTTTTCCCCGTGACTTGGTCCCCGGTTGTACCGCATTTTATGGTGCTTCATTGAACGGGAGGAGGAAAATTCGGCCAAAATTTTCAGCTAGCCCCAAAACCTCGCCCGGGTTTTTTTCGCCTGGGACCCGGTTTTTCCCGAGGCCCCCCCCCCGCCACAGTCGCCCACACCCCCCGAAAGGAAACCTGCAGATTTTATCGGGGCCCCGTCTCATGAGTCAAGGGGTTGGCCCAGCGCTCGGGAAAGGAAATTTTTGCCCCTACTTGGCAAACCCAGAAAAATTTTCCCGGAAAGGGGTTGTCCCCCTCGTTCCCCAAACATGCGGGGAAAAACCCCGCCCCCTAGGTTCTGTGGGAGAGGAAATTTCCCAGGTGCAAACCCCCCCCTCTCCAGCCCGTTGATGCCAAATACAGGTTTTGTCTGAAGCTGGAATCTGTTCCAATTTCCGGCGTTTTTGGATTTTGGGCCCCGCCGGGGAACTTTTTTTTCAATTTAGGGCTTGGGGAGGGCAGTTCGTTTTTTCGGTGGCCCCCCTGGAGAAACCGCTTTGGTTTTTTCGTTTTGTCGGGGGAGGAGCTGCTTTAAAACGGGGCAAACTCCCGTTTGCCACCAAGCCACTTCCCCCGTTCCCTCCAGTTGGGGAAAAGGGCCCCCCCTTTACTTAGGAAGGGAAAATTTTTTTCCCTTTTTAAAAAACCCCCCCTTTTTTTTGCCCCTTTTTTCCCTCGTTTTTAGGCCGGTCCCTCCCCCGGACTTCCATGGCCTGCCCCCTCCCCTTCCTCCTTTCGGGAAGGAAAAAGTTCGGTTCTTTTGGAGAAGTATAAAAATCGGGGTTGGGTGGTCCCCCAAAAATGTTTTTTGGGGGCGTTGTTTCCCCGGGGGCGGGCCTTCGCCCCCGGGGGGGGGTTCCTTTCTTCCCGGGTTTTTACCCTTCGGGTTTTGGGAAGGGCCCTGCTTTCCCCGCCCCCCCTGGGTTTTTTTAGCCCACCCTTTAAATTATCAAGGGGGTTGCCGGCCCGAAATTGGTTTTTTCTCCTGGGGGGGAAAACAAAAAGCCGAAAAAAAGTCCCAATTTTTTTTTCCTCCGGCCCTTTTTTTCCTTTACCGGGACTTTTTTTTGGGGCCCTTTTTTTTTGACCCTTTTATTTGCTGCTTTTTTACCAGTTTTCCTTTTTTCCCCCCGGGGCAGGTCCTTAACCCCCCCCCTTTTTGTTTTCCCGGACCCCCCCTAAGAACCCCTTTTCGGAGTTTTGTCCCGGGAATCCCGGAAGGGGTTCCCTTCGAAAAGTCCCCTTCTCCGCGGGTGCGGGGGGTTTTTTTTCGTAAAAAAAAAGGACGGGGTTTCCCTTTGGCCCGAAAAGAATTTTCCGGGGGGTCTGAACAAAAAACACGGTGGAAAAAAAAAGGGGACCCCCTTTCCGTTGATCACAAGCTCTTTGACCCGTCTGTGGGGCGCAAGGAAACTTCTCCAAATGGATCGGAAAGGGGGCCCTTTCAATTTGGCCATCCCCCAAAAGGGCGATGAATGGGAAGACGGCTTTAACACCCGGGACGGGACTTTTTAGTACCCGGGGATGCCCCTTTAGACGGGGTTAAAGCGGGTGCTTTTTCCGGAGCTCTTTAATGAATCTTTAGAGACCTCCCCCTTAAAATGCTAGTGGTTTTTACTTAGATGATTTCTTTGTACTTTCCTGCCTGGGAAACCCCCCAAACCAAAGTTTCCCTCAGGTGTTTTTTTGGGGTCTCCGAGAGGGGAACCCCTAATTTTGCCAAGTAGGGGAAATGCCTCTTCCACCAAAAAAAGCCCCTTTTGGTTTTTTGGGTAACCCTTTTTTTCTGACCAAAGCCCATGGAGGGGTCCCGTGAAACTGTCGCTGGGTTGAGTGGCCCCGCCCAGGTGGTGCCCAAGGGCCCTACAGCGGGTTTTCCCGGGGGGGTTTTTGTAAATACATCGCCAATTTATTTTCCCCATTTTTTTATGCTAAATGGCACCCAAAAGTGGGCCCCTTACAAAAAAAAACGCTAACCCGCGTTTTGGTGGCTTTTCTGAAAATAAAAGGCATTCTTAAGCTTAAATTTTGCCTTTACCCCAGCATTTCCTTTTCCCCCGGCCGGACCCCGCCCAAAAACCCCTTTATGTTGGAAAATGGATGCCTCGGGCCCGTGGGGGGTCGGAGCAGTTTTTTACACCCAAAAAGGGGCCCACGGGGCAAGACCCGTTAAAAGTATTTGGGTTCTTTTTCCAAAAGATTTTTTCTCCTGGGGGAGAGGGAAAATACAGTTTGGGGACCGGGAGGGTTTAGTATCAAATGGGGGTTTTAGGAATGGCGTTTCTGCTGGGAAAGGGGCTCGCCCTCCCAAACCCCATTATTTTTGGGACCACAAAAACCCTCCAAAACCTCCAGTTTGGCCCCCCCCGATTAAACCCCCGCCAGGCTGGTGGTCGCTCTTCTTCTTTCCCCGGGTTTGACTTCCGATCCACTTTTCGGCCCCCAGGAAAAAAAACGTGGGAAAGCCCACGCTCTCTCCCCTTTCCTCCGCGTTGGTGGTTGAAGAGGGTACTTTTGGACATTAAAATTCCCCCCTTAAAAACGTCTTATCGCGGTTGGGTTCCCGTTGACCTCCGGAGGGTTTCCCCCGGGGGAAAACCTTTCGTAAGCCCTGCCCCTCCCGGGGACGTATCTTGAAATGGGGCATTGCTCCTTTTGGGGGCCCGGTTTTTTTTCCCCTGCGCCCGAAAAACTTTCCCCTTGATATCCGCTTCAATTTGGGGGCCAGAGCCCCGTTTTTGGATGTTTTTGGGGCCCTTTGTTTAGTTTGTAACTCCTGTGCCCGCAACCCAAAACCTGCACAAGCCGGAGGGCCCCCCTACACCTACTTTTTTTTCCCTACCCCAAACCCTGGCAATTTTAAACGATGGACTTTGTAAAACGAAACCTTCCCCCCCTTCCCGGGTGGCAACACCATTTTTGGGTTTTCATACAAATTTGGGTTTTCCAAGATTTGGGGCCCTTTTTTCCCTGCTGGGCCCGCCGTCTGCCCCCGCCCTTTGGCCCGAGCTATTCTTTCATCATGTTTTTCCCCTTTGCATGGGCCCATCAGCCCCAAAATTTTTTCGGAAACGGGGGGGGGTCCAGTTTTTTTCCAAGTTTTGGCAGGCTCTGTGTTTCCCCAAACCCCGGTGAAGTCGGGCTTCTCTTTTGCTTACACCCCCAGAAAGATATGGCCAGGGGGAAGGAAACCGGGGGGCAACCCGGTTTTTTGGGGGGTTACCACGCCACCCTTTGTTTGCACGCCCCAAAATGGGCTGGTCCAAATTGCTGCCCTGGGGGAATTCTCTTAAAAAATCCCTAGGGGTTCAGAGTCCCCCCCGGGGGGCCTCGCCCTTCAAAAATTTGTATTTCGGTCTGGGATCCTCGCCACCTCTCCCCCTGGGGATACCCTTTCCCAAGGGTTTCCCCGGGGGCGGAATTTCATTGGTCCAGGGGAAAAAGACCCCTGGTCCCCCGAAACCCCCCAGTCTCTGCTCCTTGCCCTTCCCAGCGCACGAAGTTCAAGCCGATTAAAGAAGAAATCCCCCCCGTCTTTCTTGGGGATAAGGTGTGGCTGTCGGACCAAAAAATGTCCACCCCCTTTAAGATGCCTTCCCACCAAAAAACTGGGGGGAACCCGGGCTTCCTGGGACCCTTTTAGGTTCTTAGCGCAATTTTAAAAACCCGGTCTTCCCACAAAATCCCGGTTTTCCCCCCTTTCCATTTCGAATTCCCAAAAAATTCCCTGTTCATTACTAAAAACCCTTTGGCCTTTAAATGTTTCTCTCAGGAAAGTCGTCCCTCCTCCCTCTGTGGCTGATGCCTTCCCAAAGTTTTTGGAAATCAAAGAAATCTTAAAGGGAGCTTTGGGGGGAAAAAAAGGGAAAAGGGGGAAAAAAACGATTTTTTTGGGGCTGGAAGGGGAATTTGGGCCCAGGAGAGGGGCTTGGGGGCCCGAAAGGGGAACTTAATGAACAGCAAATACCCCTTTCCCGAAAATTTCCCCCACTCCAAAGGGGGGAGGGGGGGGCCCAAAGGGGCGCGGGCCCCTCGTCCCGGGGGCGCAGGCCGGATCCGGCCCCGCTACCCGGACGCCCCCTCCCGCACGTGGGTTCGGGGGCAAATCACCCCCTTTTCAGTGCCGGGCGTTCCTTACCGGGGCCCCGCTCCTGCTCTTTTCTGTCTTGTTCCCCCGGGCGCGGGGGGCCCTGCTCCCTTTGGGAAGGCGCCCGCCGGCAGTGTGGAATTTAAAAGGGAACCCCCTCGCCGGTAAATTTTGGGCCCTTGCCGGGGGACTGTTCCCATTTTAAAATCGGCCTCTTCCCCGGGCAGCCTTTTCCGGGGTCCTTAGGGTTCAGGCTTTGGAAGGGAAAGCGTTCCCGAAAACCAACAAATCTTTTTCTTTTACCCTGTTTTGAAACGCTTTGCCTACTTTACCCCCACGGAAAACTTGCCCCCTGCCCGCCCAAAATTTCCTGTCCAGTCTAAAAGAACCAAAAGCCCTGTCCTGCCTTTGCCCGTCCCTGAATAGAGCCGCCTGAGGGAAACTGTCCCCCGCCCCACCCCTTTGGCCCCCCCGCAGGCAAGTCCCCCAGTGGGGGGAAAAACGACCCCGGTAGATTCCCGCCGCAGCAAGTCCATCCCCCTTTGTGGCGGGCTCTGGGGAAAACCGGGGGAAACCCACTTTGATTCCGCCCTTGGGGGTGGGTTCCACCCTGCCCGGGTTTACCAAACGGACCCCCTACGACGTTTCAATGATGTTATATTGTCCTTATTAAAAATGGTTAAATTCTTCCCTTTTGAGGTCAATCAAAGGATTTTTCCGGCGCCCAACGAAAAATTTTAAATAATTTAAAATTTTGCCAAGAATTAAATTTGGGGGACACCAAATCCCTTTTTCTGAAATTTAAAAACAAAGGTCCTAAATCGCATAAAGGTAAAACTTTACACAATGTTATCACTACTCATAACAAGTGTAGGAAAACATCTAAGATTATTAAATGGCTAGCAGCATTACATTGGGCTCATAAATCATATGCCTTAGCTATTTTCAATGAACAGTATCAAACTATTGACGAGATTGTCGATGTTTTACCCTTCTATGACAGTGTTATGTTGGAGAGCTCGTGGATCTCAAGAAGCTCTTCTACACATCTTCAGGCATTGCCCAACTCTGACTTTTGGGATGCTATCCCATAATTGGCTTCCAAGATAACCTGGAATTCACACTCTTTCTGATAGATATCAAGATAGTCCCGACCTTAAACAGAATAATAGCATGCCATATTTTTCATGCTACCAGACTAATTGTTGCTCGATATTGCAAAAATAGAAATCCATCAACAGTACTGGAAGTAATTGAGATAGTATCCATCAGCTGCCTTTATGAAAAAATGCTAGCCTATAGGTTCCAAACATTTTTCTCAGCCTGGTTTTCTACATGATCAGTCCTCACAACCAGGGACTGAATATCTGTCTTCAGTTCTGTCATCATTTGCTTCATCTCTGAAAGATGAAAAAAGCCTTTGCATTGTGGTTTCCATCGTGGATGTTTGGTTGTTCAACTCTTGAGACTCCAGGTCAACCGAATCCGGTCAAGAAGGTGAAAATGATAAATGAGACAAAGGGTTATGAGCTTCCAAATTTGACATAGAAGGAGAAGTAGCGTGTTGGAAAAGTTCCGTGAGTTTGGCAGGTTTTGCTTTCTGGTTCCTTTTTGCTGCACTTCTCATTTTTTTACGTTTAATAAAAGAGGACATGTATTGTTGTTCAAGTTTCTTCCTCTTGTATTGAGTAACATATTATTATTTTGTTTCCCTTTCTCTCTCCGAAGGAGAAGCAATGTTTCCCGATGGAGTCAACAGCGGGGTTGATAGCTTGAGGCGAAAATAGAGTTGGATCACGTTAAGCCAGCAGTTAGAAATGTGACACAGACAGCAGTTCTTATTTTTAAGGGGATGGAGAGAAGTAGGTGTATATACTTAAGAAGGCTTTGTGGCTGTAGAGATTAGCAGATTGGCGCACTGTATCTTAAATGGCCGCCAGTCCATGGCTGGGGAAGAACAAGGTATGTGAGCTTCTCCTGTCTGCTAAAATTTTGAGTACAGACTCCCAGACGTCTCTGGTGTGCGGTCACCTGGCTACGTGCAGTGCAATGGTGATGAGCTGGTTAAGCTTAGTCCTGCAACCAGGTATTGTTACCTCCACTGCGGCTCTGCTGCCCCTATGCCATCAGATCCTGTGTCCAGGAGTCAATCAGCGACACTGGGCTCAGAACCGGGAGCGATGAGCACTTTGTCCTCTCATCCAATTTCGAATCGCGCGTCTCACCGAAACTCTGCGGGCGCCTTACAGCCGCGATGTCAGCAGCGGGGAGACTGTGTTCCCGTACTGCGCGGCTGTAACACCATGTGGCACAGTGCGCCTCTTCACTTTGGACCAGGCCCCAGTTGCTTGTGGGTCCTCCCTCACGCTCCGGATCGCCGCTCCGCTGCAAATCTGATCCCCGCTGCTGTTGGGGTGGACCAGCGCTCCACTCGAGCAGCTTTCGCTTCAGTTTAAAGGGGTTGTCTTACTACAAAGATTAGCTTTCAACATGTAGAAAACACTAAATGAAGACATTTTCCAAATATATTGCTTTGTTAATTTTTTTTTGTTAAGGCGCTACAAGCGATTTTATCACCTTCTGAGGGCTCTCAGGTTTCCCAAGTGACCGACCTGTGTACTTCTTCTCCCCTGCTGTTTGTTCTATCTAATAGCAGGGAGTGACATCACACAGATCTGGACAGGCAGTGTGATCGCTTGTGTGTTATCTGATCTTTCAGACAAAAGACAGTAATTACTACTGTTTACATTAGCTCAGCAGCTTCTCCTGTCCTGGTAGAAGGTAATTTAGCTAATCTAGACTAATAAACAGAGAAGTCTGAATACACTGAGCTCATATGATAATTACAGACCAGGAAGTGACAGAGCAAAGCAGCACTATTTCATTCATGCATCCTATGAAATTATGAGATGAGACAACCCCTTTAAGGTTTAGATGGGCCACTGTAGGGAATCTCCGGTGGAGCTCTCAGCTCAAGCATCCGCCGTCATCAGTAGCCAGGCCACACCCCATCTCAGCCTGGTTTTCGTGGTTGGAAGCTTATCTATCTTTCAAAGGTTAATTTTTCTCCTGCTTACTCTCCAGACTTTGAGTCTTTTGTGATGGGCTACTGGTGCCACACCTTCCCTCCCCCTCTATCTTTTCATCCCGGCCTCCTCCTACATTAGTTCTTCAAGATTTCTAAATGTTATTACACTGCAATAACATTGATTTTCTCATATCTAATGTTAGTCAATGGTTATGAATTGGCAAATATGTATTTACAATGGACCTTTGTACCAACTCTGTTGTACTATTGTGATATTCTTTTGTTACATAAATTATATTGCATTAATTTGAATGTTGTCCAAACCTTACCTCCCCCTTTTTTGTGTCCCACCCTTTTTCTTCCCCCTTCACTATTTTAATATAAGCCTTTTGGGAAGGGGCCTAGTCCTTCCTTCAGTTTTATTAAAGGGGTTTCTTTCCCCAAAGAAACTTTAAAAATGTAGGGAACACTAAATGAAGATGTTTTCCAAATATACTGAGTTGTTCATTTTTTTACAAGTGATTTTATTGCCTTCTAAGGGCTTTCAGGATTCCCTAGTGACCGACCTGTGCACTCCTTCTCCCCTCGTTTGTTAATCTGATGCAGGGAGTGACATCATCACACAGGTATGGAGCCCAAATTCGGGACAGTGGACTTTTTTGTTATCTTCTTTCAGACAAAAGACAATAATTACACTGTTTACTTAACCAGAAGCTTCCCTGGGCCGACGAGAGTTATCTAATTAAAAATCTGAATACACGACTTATATCTAATTACAACAGCTTGACCAGGAAGGACAGAGCAAAGCGCTTTTTTTCGTTTAGCACCCATGAACTTTGAGAGAGACAACCCCTTTAATTTTATTGGATTTGTCTTTTGTTTTGTGACTAAACCCCCTTGGGTCGTAAAACGCCCCGGAAATTAAAAAATGGTTTGAAATTTTAATAAAAAATTAAATTTTAAAAAAAAAAAGTGATAAAAAAAACAATTTAACAAAAATGGTGCCAATAAAAACAACACTAAGCGGGGGAAAAAAAAAAGCCCGACTCTTTTTAAAACGAAAAACAAAGAAGTTCTTATTGCAAAAAAATGGCGTTGCAGAGCAAAGTTTAAAAATTTTTTAAATTTTTTTTTAGTACTAAAACACAAATTTGTCATCATCGGAATTGTACCAACCTACAAAATACAGATAAAATGTCATTTATACTGACCAGTGAACTCAACAAATACTAAAACACACCTGTAAAAAAGATTTTCTTTTCACATTCTATCCTTCAGGGGGGTCTAATGCATTATAGCACCACAAAAAAAGATACCTTAAATGTCTGTGTAGATGGAAAAATCTAAATTATGGCTCTTAGGTGGGGAGGAAAAAAACAAACATGACATAAAAAAAAATATGTATATACAGTGGGGAAAATAAGAATTTGATTTTGCAAGTTTCCCCCCTCAAAGAATTTGGAAAAGGTCTTAAAATTTTTATTGTAGGTGCACTTCAAACTGTTTAGAAAACGAGTCCCAAAAAAAAAAACAGACCAGGGAAAATTGACCGTCATTTAAAATTTCTTCCCAATTTCTTAAAAATTGCCCCCGAAAGTTTTTCCTTCAACCAAGCTGCGCCTATTGTCCATAGGGCCCTCCCAGCCTTGTGCAGGGCTTCATATTTGTCCCCGGGGTTTCCCTTTGGGGGCCTTTTAAAAAAGGGCAAAATTTTTACCGCGGGTTTTTTTGAGCAATGGAAAAAGCATTAAAAAGAGTGGTTCCTGCACAAAAATGGGATTAAAATAAACAAAGCAAAATTTCGCAAAAAAAGCCCCTGTGAAAACACCCTAAGGGCAAAGTTTCCCCAGGCCGGTTTTTTTTTGGGCCCAAATTTTTTAGCCCGGGGTTGTTTTTTAGACGCCTTAAAAAAACAGCCGAAAATGAGCCAATTGTACTCTATGGGGAAAAACCTTTTGCAGCAGTCACCACTGCAGGGTTTTTTCCCTCCGGGGGTTTTTTTCCCCCGGGGATTCGGCCCCCAAAAAAATTGTAGAAGCACAAAATTTTTCCCTCCGGGGTTTTCCCGGAAAATGAATTTTTTGCTTCCAAATGAAGGGGGAGGGCCTTTTTTTCCCCGCTTTTCGCTTTTATTTTAAGTCAGGAAGATTTCAGAAATAAATTTTTGGGGGAAAATAACCATGATTTTTTTCATTCAAAATTCCCTTTTTTTGGCCCAAATTCCTAGCACTTGTTTGCCATCCAGCTTGTCCTTTTTCCCCAAGGGGATTGTGAAGACCACAGCAGTGTTTTTAAAACTTTCCTCATTAAAAAAGATTGGGTTTCCGGTTTATCACCTAAACAAACACATTAAGTAGAATGAGTTTTTTTGGGTTTGGAATTAAAACTGACCGGGGAAGGGTGGCCTCAGACATTTTAAATGATGTTTTTTTAGAAAACTGTGCGGGTGGTCCTTAATTTTTTCCAGACTATCAATAAAAATAGAAATTAAAGGGGTTTTTTTTTTTCCAGTGGAAAAAAAATATTTTCAAAGTTGTACTGCTGAGGGAATATATATCATAACACCAAGACCAAACTAGCTATACCCTTTTAAAAACGTAACATTTATTCGAATACAATAAACCAATTTTGTTTTAGTCCAAAAATCAATACAGAAAATTTAATTTTCCCCCCGAAAATTGATCCTTTAAATTTAAAAGGGGAAAAAAATATGAAACCCAATTTTAAAAAACCCTTCCCCCCCCAAACCCTTTTTACCTAAAAAACTTTCCTTTTTTATAAATGGGGGAACCCCCTAACTGGGCCTTGTCACAAACCCTTAAAATTTCCTTAAAAAAGGGTTAAAAAAAAAAAAAACTTCGACACTTTTTTCGAAATTTATCAAAACCCTTCAGTTTTGGTTTAAAAAAAAAGCAACCCAAAAAACCATTTTAACCTTTGGTTTACACAGATTAATTTCGCTATGGGTAATTACTCCTCCATTAAGTAATTAATTGGCCAACAAGAGGGGTTGCAAGTATGCATGAATTCAATTGCAGTTGCTCTAAAACATTGATGGAATTGCGGGATAAATAATAATGTTATAGGGTAATAAAAGGACTACATGCTAAGCAGCCCCCCAACCCCCCCACGTGAGAGGCCTGGAACCCCCCGGGGCCCCAGGGTGAAAATGTAAAGAACGGGGCGGCACCAAAGTTTGCCGTCTTTCAGCCCAAAAACGGCGCAGTCCCGTTCGGTTAAATTTTTAATCAGGGGCACTCCAATATCCGGGGCCCCTTTCGGAGCACCTGGGCAAATTTGTAAAAGGCCTTAATCGGGGGGGTGCTGGGGGTTCGCACTACAACCTCGAAGCTTCCCATTTATAGCTTCAATATGCAAATCCAGGCGCATTTCTGCTGGAACCGGAAAGCACCTTTTGAAGTGGTTTTCTTGAGCCCTTTAAACATCGCTTTGTAGCTGAAACGCTAAATCTTTTGACCCCCAGTTTGAACAGGTTCATAAATTTTAGGCACATTCTACCTACTAATGGGGCCCCAACAAAAAAAAAGGGGCCGGGCAAACCCAAAAAACATAAAAATCGCTCTTAATTTTATCCTTTGTGGGAGCTTTTGGTGTAAGAAACTTTTGTGAAATAAAAAGCCCCCCCTTTTTGAAGTGCATCTTGGGGGAAAACAAATAATTAAAGTTACAAGCAAAAAATAAAGTTTATTGAAGTCTATCCGGGTTAAAGGGAACCCCATGAATATGGGGGCACCACAAGTCCCCCCAAAAGGGTTTAATGTTCCCTTCAGGGGCCCCGTACAATCTCATTTGGGCCCGGGGCCCCCCCCCTTCCTAGGGGGGGGGCAGGGGGGGCAACCGCCCCCGGGGGGCCCGAGGCACCGCTCACCCGAAAAAAGGGGGGGCCCCCGGCCCTCGCCCCCGCCCCGCCCCGGATGGGGCGCCCCCCGACCCCTGCCGGCTTTTATGCGTAGAGGGCCCCACTGCCAAGGGGGGGAGGCGGGGCGGATCGTTACCCTCCGGGCCCTCCCCCGGGATCCGGGGCGCAGGGGGCGCACGGCTTTCACCACACCCCCTGCACCTGGGATCTGCCCCGGCGGATCGCTCCGCCCAAAAGGGTCCCAGGGGGCTGCGTGACAGTGTAACGGCGTGGTGATGTCCCCGCCGCTTAACCCCCGCCAGCAGCTCCCGGACTGGACCCCCCCGGACCGAGGTCTGGTAAAAATAAATTTTTTTTTAATTTTTAATAACTTCCCTGGGGGGACATCACGGCTACAGGGGGGGAAAAACTGGCCCACAAGGGGGGGAAACACGGCTACAAGGGGGGGATCACTGGGTACAAGGGGGGGAAACACTGGGCTCCCCAAAGGGGGGCCCCCAATGGGACAAAGGGGGGGAAACACTGCTACAGGGGCATCCTTTCTACAAAGGGTTTTCATCCCCTGGCCACAAGGGGGCAACACTTTGGGTATGGGGGGCCCCACTGGCTATGGGGGGGGGTCACTGGGTACAAGGGGGGCAAACACTGGCCCATGGGGGGCCCTCACGGCTTCAGGGGATACGGGGGTGGGGGGGGGAACTTGGGGGGGGGAAAGGGGGGGGGGGCACCACTGGCTACCAGGGGGGCAAAAAAAAGCAAAAGGGGGCATCACTGGGTTTCAAGGGGCATCACGGCTAAAGGACTCTAAATGGGTACAGGGGGGATCACGGGAAAAGGGGGGATCAACTTGGGTACATGGGGGTACTACCCCGGCACAGGGGGGCCCCCCAATTACATGGCTAAACCCTAGAGGTGCTAAGATGGGATTTTTTATAAAGAAAAATTGGAAAAGTCTGATAAATTGGGATCCTTTTAAAATATTTTTTTTTGTAAATTTTTAAATTAAAAAGTCAGGATAAACTCATGGAAACTGGGAAAATTATTTTAACCCGGGCTTGAGGGGGATTTCCGCCTGGACCACCGCACGGTGGGGGAAAACCCCCACCAGGGAGTGGAGTCTAAGTGGGTCCCGGTATTCACCAGAGGGCCCCCCGCAAAGCGGATGGACTTGCGGGGGGGAGTCCACCAGGGCACTACCACTGGGGGCTTGCCTGCGGGGGCGGCCCAAAGGGGGAAAAAGGGACAGGAACGGCAGGCAGGGTCGTATCCGGACAGGCAAGAAG
>JAODAL010068262.1:0-16891 GCA_025379985.1 Phyllomedusa bahiana
TTTTCACAGTTGAGGAGAAAATTTTGAATCCCCTGATGACCTAGAATGGTGATGTGGGAAACGCGTCGGGGATAGCTGGATTTAAAGGTGTCTCATACAACGATGTAGTGATATTGTCTGCATTAAAGCGGAGCCGCTCTTCATCGGGGCGATTACTCCACTGGGCAGATATTGCACAGTATGCTGTATCATCTAGGTATGCAGTGGTAATATATAGGGGGTTTAGATATTAATATTTTAAAATAGTCTAGTAAAGTTACTGTTTTAACAGGGAATATTATTTGCAGTGATATATTGTATAAATCCTCTGTACATATAGAATTTGTAGGTTTTTTCATACTAGGCCAGCTTTTAAGTGGCCGGTGGATAAAGAGAAATGGCGACTGAAGCTGAGAGCGGGTGGTTTCTGACACTGAGTAGAGTCAGACAAAGTGATTCTTCAGACTTGAGAGTGGTTTTTAAGAAACTATATACGGCTTACCGATCCAATATCAAATCTGGGTGGGAGGCACAAACATTAGGAGCATTATATTGAGAATCACTATTATACCTAGTGGAACTAGAATCTATATAACACCTGCCATTAGATTTCACAGTCTGAATCTTTGTTGCAGAGTGGGAAACAGATTTATAGATAGTTAAGTACGACTTATGAAAATTCTATTAAAAGAGGGAAAATAAAACATTAGAAAGTACCTCTACAACGCTAAATAATTTGATTGAACAGGCATCCAAAGCTTAGAGGTGATCCTGATTTCACTAGGGAGAGAAACAAGCGGGGGGGGGGGGGGGGGGGGGGGGGGGGGGGCTGCAAAACTCTATAGAAAATATCAGACAGGATTGAAGGCACGGAAACGTAAACAATATCTAAGGGACCTCAGAATTTAAAGAAGGGAAAGCCTTTAATTTTTTTAAAATCGAGCCCACTACCGACTAAGAATTATTGTCATCTGACGCTGAATCTTCAGATACCAACTCACAAACTACTACGAGACCTAGGGGAGGAACAAGAGGGACTAGACCTAGAAAATGGGGTCCACGCCAGAATTTAGGAGGAAGGGGAGTACATATGGATTATTATGCCTCCTCATCCTCTGGCAACTCCAACACCCCCCCCTTTTTTAGAGGGATGGAGAGGCCCCGCATCTGGCCTGAGACATCGTCAGAAACAATAACACTAGATCAGCACCAGATAATCAATCTTACAGATAGACAATTAAGTAGTAGAGAATTACAGATTCTACAGAGGGGCTTGACCTTTGTGCCCACCACCAAGTATAGTGATTTTTCATGGATCAAAGATGTACATCTATTTGTGCGTAAGCTCAAGTGGCATAAATTTTTTAAAATTAAAGATAAGATCGAATGTCAGGAGTTGGGCGTCACGACACAGGACCTTGAAGGATTCGTACTTTGTGTCCTTATGTGAGAGGAAGAATTTAGAGAGGGACAAACTAACTGAACTCGAAAAAAGTAGGTGAATGCCCTCCGGAGTCAGCTGGATACACGTGAAATTGATTTATTTTTGCACTAGCTCAAAAGAATTACGTAATCTTGGCGACCAGAGATTTACCATTTCACAATAATCTTAGTAGAGGAGGAATTAGAAAGCGCTGTCAGCACTGGAACGAGAAAGTCTATAATTGTAAAACCCTCGCTTAAGGGTGGAAATATAGTTATATTAAATCATGCATGTACAAACAGATGTGTGTAACGATCTTATTAAGGATAAAGGTATTATGATATTCTTCTATTGATCTAACAACAACCATTCACTATGGAATTGGAGAGGATACTTGTGAGGGTTTTGGAGATGGCCTCATATCACACACTGAATTTAAATTTATGATGCCTTCAATCCCCAAAATACCGGACTTTTTTATTCGATCCCTAAGATCCATCATGGTTGTGTACACCGCTTAATGGCATACCCATAGTTTCAGGTGTGGGATCAATTACGCAAAATGTAGTGATTTACATAGATAACATCTTACAAGATTTCGTGGTTACATTGCCATCCTATATAAGAGATACTTTGACTTTTGCGTAGGATTGGATGGGATTGTGTTGAGTAAAGAGGTGGGTACTATTGGGTTTCTATAGACGTTGAAAGCTGTATAGTAATATCCCACACGAAAGAAGGGATTCAGGCAGTCGAATATTTTCTTGTCCACAAGAATATAGAATTTCAGGCTCATAATGCTTTTGTTATTAGACTCTGATTTTGTGCTCGGCATAATTACTTGTCTTCTGCAACAGGACCTGTCCACCAGCTTCAGGGGCACTTCAATGGGGAGCTCCTGCGCCCCACGTAGCAAATTTGTTCCTGGGCTGGTGGGAGCTACCTTGGTATCACAACGGGAGATGACCAATGGCCCCAGTATATTATTTTGGGGGAGGTCATTGATGACATCATCATTCTCTGGGAGGGCACAAGATGTCATTTTGAGGAGTTTGGGTTGGGCGCTTAACAAGAATATTACGGTATGCACTTCACATAGTGAAATGCAGGTGAGATGTTTAACCTTTCCTGGTATCCTTATTATTAAGATCTGAATGGAAATTCCACACAGATAAGTATAGGAAACCGACAGCAACTAACAGTTTGCTACACTGGAAAAGTCACCATCCATTACCGGTAAGAGAGGGGGAATACCAAAAGGTCAATTCCCTGAGAGTTAAGAGAAAATGACTCCAGAGACGAAGACTTTAGGAAGACAGGTTCAGGGTATGTTGAGAGAGAGATTTCTTAATCGAGGGATATCCACCAAAGGTCCTGGAGATCAGCTTTAGGCATGCACAAAAAACAAACCAGGACAACTCTATTACAGGGCAAATCCAGGCAGATAAGAGACCAATAAAGCACGCATAGTTGCAACTTTGATGACAGAATCTAGAAGTCCATCAATATCCTCAAAAAATACTGGGGTATTTTGATGTTGGATTGGATCTAGAAGGATTATCTTCCCCCAACCCCTCGATTAACCTATCGGTGGGGCAGATCGTTAAAAGATAGGACTGATCCTAGTCATTTTACACCAATCCCCCTCAAGGTACTTGTGAGAGGGAGACGTTGGGTATGTTCAAATGTGGGCAGAAATGTGTAGCCTGTCCATAGTACAACAAACTAAATCGTTTACAAGCGCCTCAAAATCGGAAAACAATTTTTTTATTTCGTATTTTGCCCAATAATGTAAGCACAGAAGGAGTGTGTACATGTGGACATGCCCTGCCCACTTCAATTACATAGGAAAAAACACGGAGATATTCAAAGAAGGGTGGTGTAGTGAACATCTGGGGGAATATACGAAATAGAAGAAGAGAACAGCCCAAGTAGCTCGACATGTGCTGGGAATATTCATAATGGTGAATGGGAATCTCTGCGTTTTTTGATTTTGGAAGTTTGTGAGACCGTCCCCCAGAGGAGGGGAATGGGATAGACGAATCCTGTGTAAGGAGGCCCAATGGATTTACGGATGGACTCGGTCCAACCAAAGGGCTAAATGAGACTCTGCAATTTGGTTGTTTTATAGGAATAGGCTCTATCTTTGGGCCTCGTTGCATGTGCTTTGCTCTGTTCGCACTCCCATAAGGACCACTTGGATTCTTTTCAAGTCTGACCACATGAACATGTATCAGTGTCATATTTTTACTTTTTTCATCTATATTCATTGATTACTTACGCTTGATAATCCACGTCAGCTGAAGACAATGAATTTTGTACCCGAATGTCCCTTTTTTTGGCCCCCGTTTTAAGCCCGTGTTAATTTACATGTTTTTGCTTATATAATATTTGCTCTGGGGAAAATTAATTATATTATGTCCCGCCACCTTAGTCTCTTTTTTAATCATATATCTGGCAGATAACGGTGGTGTTAGACAGTACATTTGCTAAGGGTAGATAGCAGGACAGTTAGTCGGTAGATAATGTTAGGAGCAATTCTCGAACACTAACGCATCCTTATTTATAAGTATGGCGTCGATCCAAGAGCTTGGAATGGATTTGGACATGGTGTTCCCCCAGACATGCGCAGTGCAGTTCCAGTGCAATTGTTTAGAAACGCCAGGGCCGCGTGGTTCGGGCCGGCTTCGCATGATGCGCGGCGTCATTTCGGCGATTGCTAACGACGTGACAGGCATATTTACTTCCAGACTATGCGCAGTTGAATATCCGAACGCGGTAAAACCGTGAGCAAGAAAATATGCAATGGGACCTGGGAACGGGGTTATACAGTGTTATTATCTATTTTTAAACACTGGGGAATTGTTTGTCATACATCTGCGGGGCCATTTAAGACATATAAGGAGAGGCAGAGACAATTTCGTCTTGTATCCCTCTTATCTTGGGGTGCCAGCGTACTAGAGGTGCTGCTGGGAACTATCGTTCATTATACCTGGCAGCACTTGAGCTAAGGATCGGTACACTTATCTAATTGGGAAGTACATGTGTTTGTAGTATATCGCGTTGTATATAGCCGTATTCTGTTTCCACAGTGAGAGAAATTTGAACCCCTGGATGATCCTAGTATTGTATGGGGGAATCGGCGTAGGGATTAGCTGGGGATAAGGTGTCTATACACGCATGTAGTGTATTGTCTGCCATTAAAGCGGAGCGCTCTTCATCGGGCGGCGCTTACTCCACTGGCAGATTATGCACAGTATGCTGTATCATCTAGGTAAGCATTGGTAATATATAGGGGTTTAGATATTAATATTTTAAATAGTCTAGTAAAAGTTATGTTTTAACAGGGATTATTATTTGCAGTGATATATATGAATAATACAGTCAAATCACATTATTATGACCACCAACTGACATCCAGAGTAACTGCTATATGTGCAGCATGGACAGCAGCTGGACGGGCTGGGAGTGAATTTACAAGGTCCTGGTAGTCAAAGGTTTTCTGAGCCATGCTGACTGCATCCCACATATGCTAGAGGGCACAGGAAGTGGATCTATAGAGCGAACACCATGATTGAGGTGGTTCCCAGATGCACAAGTAGGTTCAAGTCTTGAGAATCAGGGGGCTAGAGTAGTCTTGGGTAGTCGGTCTTGGTCATGATCTTCAACAGTTTAAAGACTTTGTCTATTCATGTCACTATGTACTTCACTGTCTTGCTGGCAGATTCAGTGTATCCGGAGGGAAGACGGTTTCCTTGTATTGGTGTATGTGATCTGCAAGGATGGAGTCATAGCCTAATTGGTTGAAAGTGCCTTCCACATGGATGAGTAGGCCCGAGAATGCCACAAGAACATTCCTCAGACCATACAGCTTCTACTACCAGCTTGTGTTCCTCCAGGAATGGCTGAAGGGGGTGTGTTCTCTGATGTTTCTCACCTCTAACACCAAAGTCCATCCGTTCAATAAAGTGGATCTAATTGGAAAAGACAGCCCTTACTTTCGTGAAAATCGAAGCCTTTTCTGCGGATGCAACATCAATGGCAGAGGTGCAGTGACCATTCATGCTTCGGATGCCCATAGGGTTCAGGGAACAGTCACTTTGGACACATCTGGTAGCCCTCAGGTTTATTTTGGTGGTGAGCTGCTCCACTGCGGTGTGATGGTCTGTCCTTGCAAACGTTTGTAGCCAACATCCAACTCTCATCAGTAGCACATGGTCCTCCACAGTTTCCACACTGCTTATTCACAAAGGTACCATTTGTCCACTCATGATACACTTTTACCACAGCAGCACCCGAATAGTTCACAAACTGCGCTGTTTTAGAAATACTGCCAACCTTGGCCTGAAATCCAAAAATCATCCCTTTTTGCAATTCTGCTACTCAAACATCAACTACTCTTCTTTTTGGTTAATTATGCAAAATTGTAAACTTTTTTTTTTTTTAATTTTGAATGAAAGTGTGCTTCATAAGAAAGATCAAATCATTACAAACTGCACATTAAGAAAAAAAAAAGACATGGACCTCACATGCACAAGTTATATGTTAATCAAATGCTATTAAGCAAACATTTACAAAAGTGAACTTGAGTTTTTTGGTATACTATTTGATAAACTCTATAAACCTATTTGCCACTTCACTTTTGTGGTGTTGTGTGGTGACCATTGTTTCTTATGGGCTAAGCCTGGCAGCATGGTTATTGTTAGGTCACTCAGTAGCTCCACATGCTGGTTGTTGTCATTGCTGCAGCGATGGTCACCATGTAGTGCCACATCTTTTAGTGCAGGAACGAAAAGATGTTGCTATGAAGTGACTAGTGGGCTTATACAGTTTGATCAAAAAGTATACTAAGAAAATGATGATCAGTTTTGTACATTTTTTCTTAGAGCAGTTATTTCAGTTTATAGCGTGTGGATGTGTAACCATGGTTTTGTTTTGTTTTTTTCTCTTTTACTGTGAATTACAAAACTGCATTCACTTGAAGAATTTGCATACCCGTTATAAAGTGTGAGATCAGGACAATTAATACCACCATTAGGCTTGTGTTACATGAGAGCTTAGTTTAGGTTTCCATCTCTGCCAGGTAAAAGAAGTGTTTGATCAATTATAGCTCGCAGGTATAGTAGTAAGATGTTAAAAAGGTATCGGTCATGGAAAAGTGAACTGCATGACCCAAATAATACTGAGCCAAATTACTCCACGATATGAGGTCTTCCTGTAATGACCTAGAGAAGAACTGCATGTTAGTATTTTATAATCTTGTGGAAGCTCTGATAATATAGATTCATAGGTAAGTGGGTGAGTGTGTGCGCCAGTGAAGAGGAAATCCTCTCACTGAAAAACTTTGGTATTGCCAATTGAACCTCAAAAAATGTATCTCTGGAAACAATCTACGTTAAAAAATAACCTTTAATTAGTCTTTTTAAAATACACATCAATACTCCTAAAACCACCAACAAATATAGTAGTCAACCCAAAAAAAAGATGTAAATACACAGGCTCTATCCGGTATCAAGCCTATTCTATATACACCATATGCCATTGCAAAGGAATACATGAAATATTATTTTTGACTTACAGTTGGTAGTCACTTTTGGCACCAAATCCAATACCCGATTTTCTTTACTTCATTCCACTTCTCAATATGTTCCAAATCCTCCTGTATTTAGGCTAGGGCATATAGACATATGATGTTTATTTCTGACCCTTTCAAATCTTCTACTCTGGCCCAAGAGTGGCCCTACAAATATGCCCCTATTTTTCCCTGCAATGACCCTCTGTCAAAAACTACAGTAATACAGAAAAATCACTTAATACAAACCAATTCTTACTTCCTATCCGATGCTCCCCTCCCCACCCCCTGATGGAGGTTCATCAGGGGATGGAATAGACCAAAATATCCCAAACCATAGAGGAGGCATAGATGAGTCTCACTCAATTCAATTATGCCTGTTATAACCACAATGGGTTGGTCATGGTCACAATGGATATCTCACTCATGTTGTAGAGGTATGCCCCTGCTGAACCTCTTTTAAAAATCAGTATAAGTAGAATAGACTAATTAAAGGGTTTTTTTCATATTCAAAGAAGTAATTTTATTAATAAATGCAATCAGAAGTACAAGAGAAAATAGAAAGTCATTTCTGTATAAAGTTTTTTTTTATAACATAGATTCTTTTCAGTGAAGAGGAAAATCACATGCCCAGGTGGTTGTGGGGAATAATGCTTCTGACTAATGTTAAACTTAAATCCCACCAACGCCCCTTTAGCCTCTGTTTCCTGGGTAATCTAAAGTCTATGTTTTTAATCTCATAGCCCAAACTGGATATTCCGGAAGCCCTGCCAGCTCTAAAGATTTTAGTAAAGGATCCAAGGTGAAGTTGAAAAGGAGGGATGATAACCGATATCCTCATCCAGTTCCCAGTTTAGTAGGCTAGAAAGAAGTTGGTTAGTGCCATTCTCGTAGTGGTGTATGCATGGGCATAACTATATCCAGAGCAGCCATAGCGACTGCTATGGGAGTCAGAGATTAAGGGGAACCACTTATGTACAAGAACATTTGTAGGCATGGCCATCTTAACAGCACTTTGGGCCCTTGGGCAGAGAGGTGTACTGGGCCCCCCCCCCCTACTCAAAGAAACATATATAAACATTACCAGCTCAGGTCACCATTACATGACCGAGACCACAGCACTGATTGAATATAGAAGCAAAATAACTAGAGATGGGCGAATTTCTAAAAAATTCAGTTCGCTCACTTCGCCGAATTGCCCGACAAAAATAACTTTGTTCCGAATTACTTCGGGACGAATCACATTAAATAACAGCTATTCCAGGCTGCACAGGCCCTGCCAGGGTGCTGTAGAACGTTGTGCCATGCTTAAATTAATGCAAGAGGAAGGGCCTTGTTTGGTCTTCACAAAGTATGTGTTATATATATGACACAAACAGATTGCGCCGCTCTTAGAAACGCTTCACTATAAAATTCCTTGGGCACTTAAAGGCAAAACTGACCAAAAACTCAAGCGGAGGAATGTTGCTGATAAAGTTCATGGCAGTGACCGCTGGAAAAAAACAAGCAGAAACACAGGGTGGCAACATTAGTGGACAGAGTGGGAGGTGACGACGGCAGCCCACAGCAGCATGAGGTCAACAGTGGCACAATGACAATCGGAGGCAAAAACAGAGTAGCAACAATGGGGTGGGAGGTTGTGGGGGTTGGGGGGGGGGGTGGGGGGGGGTGGGTGGCACCAATGACCACAGTGTTTATGCTCACAGCAGCAGCCACCATCAGCAGCATGAGGGCAATAACATGGCCAATGACATTCTGAGGTGGCAAAACAGGAGTGAGCCACAAGTGCACAATAGACACAGAGTGGAGGTCACTGGCCAGCAGGCAGCATGAGGTCTAGATGGCACAATGACATCTGGCGATGCAAAAACAGGAGTAGGCCACAGAGTTGCACCATTACAGAGAGAGGAGGTGACGGCGGCAGGATGCAACAGCATGAGTCAGAGAGTGGCACAATGGACACAGTGTGGATGTCATGGCACCAGCACAGCAGCACAGCTGAGGTCATAGAGTGGAAAACCATGAGCATCTGGAGGAGGCAAAAACAGGAGAAGCCACAAGTGGCACAATGACACAGTGTGGAGGTTTACGGCGGCCAGCAGCATGAGGTCAGAGGGGGCACAATGACAATTCCTGAATGGGCAAAAAACAGAGTAGGCGCTCACAGACTGCCACATGACAAGAGTGGAGGTGACGGCGGCAGTAGCAACAGCATGAGTCAGAGAGTGGCACAATGACACAGAGAGAATGCGTCACGGCAACATCAGCAGCAGTATTAGTCATATAGTGACACAATGTGGAGGTGGTGGCAATACCAGTCCCTGTAAAGATGGCGTTGGTGGCAGATGGAGAAACTGTCCAGCAAAATGTGTAGGCATCAGCGGTGGCGGCATCAGAATAGTGGCTGATGCAGTATTTTGAACCCATACTACATTTCTCACAGTTTTGGGTGAGGCGTCATGGAACTGATGTACCTAAGGCCATTGGTGTTGTGTGGAAATCCTGCGCCGATCCACGCTGCAATATACATCTTGAGACAAAGGTCAGTCGTTCCACATTTCCGCGTGGACAAGAGCGGGATCTCCTATGGGTAACGATGGCCCCCGCTGCAATAACACCCGCTCATGATGCCACACTACTAGGCCGCTGCAGGACAGCTTCTCCACTGGCAAACTCGCCCAGTTTGTCTTAGCCGACACATCCAGTTTTGGCTGCCCAGTAGCCAGCGGATCTTTCTAATACACGGGGTGGCAGAGTTGCTGTCCAATAGGCCACCACCTGTTGTTCCGTGTCTGCTCCAGGCCTGCTGCAGTCTGCTAGCTGCTAGCAGGCGACCTGCCCACCACACTAGCTTGTGACGGAAACCCCCCCGCTGCTCATCAGTGACCCAGACCTTAGGTTGCTGCTGTACTTTGCACCTACCCCCCCACCTTTCCCCAGCAGCCGCGGGCAGTAGTACGTGACGCGGAAGAACCCCCCGTTCAGACCCTGTCAGAGGATGGTGACAGAGTGCCAGCACATGGCAGCAGCCAACAAAACATGAAACTTACCAGGATTATCCCTATAGAATCGGTTTTTGCGAGATCTATGAGTACTCCCCCTCTACAATCAAAGCTAGTGGAAAGGAAGGCTCCCATTAATCGAGCGGACAGCAAAAACGTAGTGAGGGCCTGCAATATGTGGAGAGCAGAAGTCATCCCTCCTGTCCGGATGCTTGACTATTCGAACTGTCACTAGCCATCAAAACAGCATGCTGCGCCATCTGCACAATACTCCGAGGCTCCCTGCCTCCAACTCCACTTTAAACTGCCACGTGCATTGCGGGTCATCTGCCATACGTCTTCCTCCTCTCCATCTACCTTCCTCCCACATCTCGACCTGCCTCCTCCTCTCTTGTACCTTGGGTACAAGAATATCCACTCATTTCACCAGACAATGCTTCAGCTCCAATGTCCTCCTCCTCCTCCATTTCATCCCCACCGTAGTCATGTGGCCCGCGAGATGTGTCCGCCACGTTCCAGTCCCCTGCCCAGACAAAATTTTCAGCATCTGTTATCAGCACAATGATGAGTCGCAGTGGAATGACGTTAATCATCCCGTAAGTCCTGGGAACTGACAAATAACGTAATAGTCTCCTCGATGGCCACATCAAATGGCAGGTGTATCACGCAAGAGAGGTGCCACTGGCTACAAGATAAATGATACAACGTACAAACCGAGAAAAAAAAGAATAATAAAACGACATCAAAGTTTACACAGAGAGTCCTCCTTACCGCCTGATCATCAAAAAAGTCGCTATAATTGCCTTTACTCTGTTCATACAGGTCGTCCAACATGTGCAGGGCTGGAGATTCCGAACGAGTGAGGAAACTCGACAATAATACAGCGTGTTAGTTGAGCGGTGAGGCCGTTCTGCTGCTCAACTCGTGATGGGGGACGGGTTCCTGCTTTGTAGAATGCGGATTAGAGCAATCACAGTTTCCTGCCATTTTTCAGAATCTTCAGTCAGAAGTATCGGTGGAAGACTTCTGGACCTTTTCACAACAGATCACTGAACACGTGCCCATGCCGGGCGCATAGAGACCTATCCCTCCTTGGGTGGCAAGCGCGACACCATGTTCCTCCCATTGTCCGTCTCACCATTGGTACCGATTGGCGTAAGCGCCGGAGAAAGCAACACATTCGATTTCTTGCTGCATGACCGCGGAGCAGTCCTCCCGGGTATGCGTGTACCTTCGTTCGCCTGAGTCGAGCCAGGGTAACAACTGCGGTGACACCTCTGTGCCCTACACATGAGGTAAAATGAGCATACTTGTGGAGGCTAGAGGTGGTGGTGGAGGAGGAGGAGGCGGACATTGGGCGCAGGAGCCCAGTTTGACAACGTGGGATAAAGAGGCGTCTCCTGTCCAAGTTGTTGGTGTGCCTGGCCGAAGCACATTCACCCAGTGGGGTCTGTAATAATAACTTTACCTGGCCCTGACCGTAGTTGAAGGTCCAGACTCTGCGCAGCAGCCATGCACCTGAACAAACCGTGAGCCAAGACTGGCCACCTTCTGCTTCTACATATTTATGAAGTGCTGGTACTGCCTGTTTGGAAAAAAATTTAGCGCTGGAACTCACCCATCTCGGCACAAGCCATTAGGTCTCTGACCGCTGCATAGTCGCACCATTTTGAAAGTGGGACTGCGCCCAACAACTTGTACAGGAGCATGGTCAGAACTTCTGCCCTTAGGATGTTGGACCCAAACTGATGTCACTTTGCAATCGCTCGCTGATGACTGCTTGCGCCATGAGTAGCGAGAGCAGAGCATCTGGACCGGAGATGATGTCAAAGAGAAACAGCTCCTTCAGCAGAGGTGTGGAGCCATGACTGGCTGAAATGGCATGCGTGCCACTGGGCGCGCTGCGCTGTTGCTGTCTGCGGCAGGATGACCTCCACATCTGAGCCACGATTCTCCCAAGCCACCGATGTTGACTCGCATGGTTGAAACGCCAGTGCCGTGGTGCCAACTGTGAGCTCCCTGGGCCACCATCACTTCTGCCCACAGATCTACAATATAACCATATTCGGCTCCTCCGGTGTCTTAGCAAACGAACTGCCGACACCGCTGAGTATCGATTATTACCGCCAAAGCTCCGCACTGACTGACTACTACCCCCACTGCCTCGGTGAGCCACCGTGCTGCTACTTTCTTGGACCTGCGAAGCGCGTTTTATTACCCCATGGCCGCTTGACTCCCGACCTCACACTGGCTGCTAACCCTGCAGACTCACGGCCCACACAACCCACTTGCTGACTGCGCCGCTGCCTGGCGCGCAAGCTGACCCCACTTCTCCTGACGATGATGGAGCCCTTGCTCTCCCGGCTCCCAAGGGCGGTCGGCTACATCATCAATAGCTTTGTGTTTCATCGTGTCACTGCTGACCCTCATCACCGTCTTGGTATGCAGAGGATGACCCCTCACAACATGAACCTACCATGCCACATCTCAACATCAATACTTTGCCGCCTACTGCAAGAAGCAGGATATTTGGCCCATTTCCTTTCCTGCCCAAGTTACTGCTGACTGCCCTCCTCAAATTATGTTCTCCTCGCTAAGAGAGTGGCTGCTGAGCCCCAGACCACATATTAAATCACTGGCTGAGGGAACCGTATGGGACACGGCGGGTGAGGACAGGTGAGGGCGATGGACCCCCCCCGTTCCATGCCAACTAAGGGTTTGTAGTCTGAAGTTCCCACCGACTCTTGGCTGGGTGTATTGTCAGATGTCATCTGGAGGAAGTGGATGACCTAGTGCAACCAATCAAGAACCCATGGAGTGTTGCTATCACACACGGATGCCGCTAGATTACAGCGGCAGTTTGTGGCCTCATCCAAGTGACCCCGGAGCTAGTGACGCGGCCCCATTGCTGTGCGCGACCTGGGGCCCTGAATGTTTGGAGCCTCTGCCGCCACGCAAGTGAAGACAGCGTGCCACACTCTGTCTGACATAATGTGGGTTGTGTTTTGGTGCTGTTTTGTTTTATCTAAAATTCTACAACACTGTTTGAATGAAGACTCTATCTGTATATGATAAATACACACCCTAGTAGTATTTGACTCCAAATAACCCCTAACAAGCTTGGGAAACCCTTATGGCTATAAATTGCGCTCCACAAATGGCAGGAAAAATAGACTTTTGTATGTGCCGGTTTAAAAAACTCTGTGTATTTACTGAATGTAAAATCCAAACATCTTAATAACCTTCGGATGATGAATTATGTCTACAGAATTTCTTCTGATGGCTGAAAAAAAAAGTTTCAATATTACTGAGTACAACTGCAGAAAAAATACTTAGTTAACCCCTGGATGTAAATTGCGGCAAACAATTGAGGCAACCACAACTACCAGCGTTTGTAGCGTGTTACTAAGGCGTGTATTTTACGTCTACACAACAAGAGAAAAACTCTCTAATTAACCGTCAGCTTTTGAATTATGCTACAGGAAAACATGTCTTTTTTGCGTTAAAAAAGACTGTTTATTTTAGTCCCACAGCACAAACAAACGCTTAATTAAACCTGGATGTAAAATTGCGCAAAACCATTGACAACCACAAACTACAAGCTTTATAGCGTTTACAAATCGTTTTTTTTACGCTACACAACAGATAAAAAATTGTAATTAACCTTCACTTGTGAATTATGCTACAGGAAAAATTTATTTTTTGGCTGGTGAGAAAGATGGTTATTATTTTAGTCACCACAGCAGCAAAACAACGCTTAATTTAACCCCATGTAAAGTTGCGCCAAACACTGAGCCACCCACAAACTACTAGCTTGGTAGCGTGTAACAATGGCGTTTTTTTACGCTAAACAACAAGAGAAAAAATGTAATTAACCTTCGCCTGTGACTATATAGCTACAGGAAAATGTATTTTTGGTAGTTGAAAAACGACGTTTTTACTTTTAAGTCAACACAGCAGCAGAACAACGCTTAATTAACCCCTGGATGTTAAATTCGCGTAAAAGAATTGACAGCCAATAAAGAAGTTGTATTTGTATTGTAAAAAACGCTGTTTCTATAAATGAATACAACAGGAACAGGCTAAAGATCCCCCTTGGGATAATCAATGTGCTGTGAGCAGATAGCAAATAAAAATTATGATGCACTGCACTGGACACACACTGGACTGACAGAACCAATACCCCACAAATTCAGAGAATAGCACAATAAGAGAACAGTCTCTGAGACAAGCTGAGAACACCCCAGCCAAAAATCGCTGAGTATAAAAATCATTCATCATGTAAGAAGCTATACCAATCAGCCGCGGCCGTGCACCTTCCCTGATCGTTACTAGTGAGAGGGATTGTGAGCTCCAACGTCGCGCGCCGGAACTTATATAGTGCGGTGCCGTCACAGAATCTCCCCGTCTCTGATTGGCTTCATCTCCGCACATGTCATGCAGCTCATGCCCGTTCTCCTCCCAGAGTACTTTGCCCATGTAACGCCATGTGCACACCGCATTTATCAATCATAAAGCACACCTTTCGTTAGAATCAATTCACCTCATCTCTAAAATTAACCCTGCGACATCAGGATACACCAGAGACTCCCTCTGATCAGTTGTTCTTTTTCCATTTATCCGTCTCCTTCCGTCGCAGAGCGCACCAGACGACTCATCCCGGCGCAGGCACGCCTCTGCAGATGTAATAGCAACAAACATCATAGAATCCTCACTTAATCACACTTCTACTAACCGATTCCTACCTTCTGGTTAAGGGCGCCCACATTTAGTAAGTAGTAGTAATGTTGAGCCCCACCATTAAGTAGGTCGTATACAGGCCCAACCACGTAGGTAGATATGCTGCCCCTGTAGTTAGGTTATAGACCCCGCCCTGGTAGATATACGGCCAACCCCAGTAATATCTCCCCCATATATGTGGTAGGCCCCTCCTGTATGTATCCCCATGATAGATAAGGGCCAGTTAATATGGCAGGCAGGACCAGTATACTAGCTATGCATGACGTATTTTGGGAGCAGCAGTTTTTGGTATGGGGGGGGGGGGGGCGGGGTGGGGGGAGGGGTGGTGGCAGTGCAGTTAATAGCCGAGGGCAGGCATAAATAGCCAGGCAGGTCGCTTATCTTGGTAAGGCAGGGACAGTATCATTTGGATCAGGCTGGGCATATATTGGTAGGTATGCAGTATAGAGCCAGGCAGGGCATACATAAGGTATGCAGTTCAAGTATATAGCCAGGCAGGGTCATTATATCGCCAGCATGGGTGGCAGTATATAGTACAGGGCATATATACCAGCAGGGCGTATATTGGTAGGTAAGGGGGCAGTATATACCAGCAGGCAGTATATAGGTCGTAAGGGCAGTATATAGCCAGGCAGGGCAGTAAATAAAGGTAGCAAGGCAGGTGAATAAGCCGGGCAGGGCAGTATATAGTAGCAGGGGCATAAATAGTCAGCAGGGCAGTACATATAGGGTAGCAGGGCAAGTATAGGCAGTCAGGGCAGTATATAGTAGGCAGGGCTAGTAGGATTTAAAAAAAAACAAAAAAAAAACCTGAAATCATGAAGATACCCTGCTGTTCAGCCTCAGCCGCGTGCCTGCACCGGCGCAGATGTAGAGTGGCGGCATGATGTTGCATGGCTGGTCTGTGACCCAGCCATTGCAGCCGTGTGGTGAGGGGGGTCCTCCCACGAGGGGTCGGGGCACTCGGGGCCCCCAGGGGGAAACCCCGCCCCCCGGGCGACCTCTGAGTTCACTGGGGCCCGAATCCCGGGGCTGCCCCCGGGAGAACGGCTGTCGCCCATGGGCAGGGTAGGCGGCTTCCCGGGAGGGCCCCCTGAGCTCGGGGGCCCCCGGGGCAAGGGCCTCCCTTTGCCCAATGGAAAGACGGCCCCGTTTTGGGGGAACAAGTATTGGTCTTTCTGTCTCAGCATATATTGGTTTTCTGATACTGGCGGCCTTTAAATATACCTTTTTTTATTGTGTTTGCCACCCTTTTTGTTGACATTTTTTTGTTGGGGCCCCATTCATTTTGTTTGGGGCCCCGTGAAAATTTAGTTTTTTGCCCCGAAAGAAAACAAAATTTAAAAATATCCCCAATAACCCCATTCGCGGGGGTGTTCAAAAATTGCCAAGGATTATGCTAAAACTTAATTATTTGGGGAAATCGAAATTTTAAAAAAAAGTGACTTGCTCAAAAACCCAAATGAAAAGAGGGAAATCCATAAAAAAGTTTTTACTTATCTTGGGAAGTATTCAGATTTCATTAAGCAGTGATATTAGCCATCTGGCCTTTATATTCAAGGCATCTTTTTTATGTTTAAGTGCCATACAGCAATTGTGCAGCTTCACAGAAATCTTGCACACACTTGCCTTGTGTGTAAATGGCATTAAACCTTTTGTAACAACAAAGTTTCTTTATCATATTTTAATAGTTGTCTTCAAACAGACCATACCTTTTTTTTTTTTTGTCAATGAAAGTAGCTCAATGACGGCTTGTTTTTTTACAGGACGAGTATCTTTCTATTTTTTATAAGAAGGGTTCATAAAATGTATTGCCAAAAATGGTACACCATTGTCCTTTGCACTTTTTTGTTTGCGAGCATAAAACACGATAGTAGAAAGCAGCATTACTAAATATGTATTCAAAAAAGTAATTTTTGTGTCTACGTGTTACGAGAGTTTATTTTTATGCCAGCAAAATTTTAAGACGTTTGATTATACCACTTTTTGGGGGGGATAAAAATTTATTGAATTTTTTTTTTTGGGGGGGTGTTGATTTTCAAAATAAACACAATTTTTTTTTATGAGAAAAAATAGAAGTTTGTTTTTTTGGGGTCTATTTTATGTACTAAGGGGATTTCACCAAGTATTTTAAGGGCTCCTAACTATTTACTATGGGACTAAACTGCCAGCCAT